>ML841381.1:0-33364 GCA_009831015.1 Picea engelmannii | reverse complement strand
GTAGAGGGACTATAGCAATCGATAAATCGTTGACTGCATATTACTTTGTCCTTTGACCTGAAATATTTGCACAATACCTATTGTTGGAGCTATGGAAATAAAAGCATATATTTTTATATAATAAAAAGTAACATATATGTACTGATATGATTGGATAAGAGATTGGAGGTCTTATTGCCGGCTTCACTATTCCCAATGTACTATATGGAAACATATCCAAAGTTTTTCTCGTAGTCAGTATGTTTTAATCATATATTTTTCCTGTATCTTGCTTCAAGGTTGATTAATGCTAGAATTAGTTCGAATGTTTGTATTAGCATTTTCTGCTACTCGAATATATCCGCAAGTTTTGATATGTAATAAGCATATTGAAAAGTTTTGATATCCAAGCTTTGTAGTGATTGAGAATTCCTAAGTTTATAACGTCTTTGGCGGATGTGTATTTCTTGAAATGTATTGACACTTATTCCAAGATGTGTCAATAGGACCGACTGTGTAAATGTTCACATGACGCGACGTTTTGCAACACCCCTGACAACTTAAATGTTTGCATTCCGCGAGGTGCTTAGACAACCTGAGAGTCTTAAATGTTTATGTAAATATGGTTCTCGGAGTACATTTTTCCTTGAAATTTTCTATACAGTTACAATGAATTTGCATTTGATTGTCTACCACCAGTTCAATAGCCATTGTATGTTTCGTCCTTGTTCTGCCATTGAAGCTACATACATTGTTTACTAGTTCAGTGACTGCTTCTTCTTCGTTGGTTTGTCGGTTGCTGCCATTGTATGCTTCATCCTCGTAATCGTTGAAGCTACATACATTGTTTACTGGTTCGGTGAGTGGTTCTTATTCACTGGTTTCTCGGTTGCTGCTTCTTGTTGTTTCGCTAGTGATTCGAGTTGTGCTTCTGCATTTCATCGTTTCGGAGTAAGTTTGGATGTTGTGGTTTCATTTTGTATTCCTTGTTTGATGTTTAGTTTGCAGTTTGCAAGTAAGGATGTTTTCTTATTTGTAGCCGCATGTTCCTTGTGTGTTTCCGGTTCCTTTTTTGTTTGGGTTGCAGTTTCGTAATCCTTGGAGATACATATGTTGTTCACTGGCTCGGTGGTTCTTGCTGATTCGTTGGTTCCCGGGTTGTTGGTTCTGTTTGTTTGGCTGGGGTTTGCACTTTGGGGCGCTAGGGGTGCAGTTCGAACTCTTCGTGCTTTCTCGCTGGTTTGGTCCTTGCTGGTTTCTTTTCTTTGATTCAGCCTTGCAATGTTGGGGTGCAGCAGTGGTGGTTGGAGCTTTTTTTTTTCTTTTTTTTTGGATTGTTATTGTTTTGTTTGGGGCGCTTTACGGTGTTTAGCCCCTGCACCCACTAGTGGATATGCATTTTTTTTATTTGCCATGTCTGCTGGAGTCGAAATCTGTTATTCTGTGATATTTTCCTGGTGCTGCAGTCCTGCCATGAAAGAAAATAGTTGCATGCAAAATTGTTCGAGGATTACATGTGAAGTTACAATACCCACTGTTTTTTTGTTGGAATAAAGCATATGTATGCAGGGTACATTTGGAAACCATGTATGGTCAGATGTGTGGATATGACATGACATGTCCTTTCTCCTCTACATAGACTGGTGTGCATAGGATGCAATTTGTGTTGTTCTTGACATATTATATGTGCAACAAAGATTCCGCAAGATTATATTTTCATGTCTAGAAGCATGTGTGGGTAATTAGCCACGAAAAGCTGAGAACTTGTATCGAGTGCATAACGGTCTATGTAGAGGATAAAGAACATGGCTAGAGGGCATATGTGGATAAATTCCCAGGGAAAAGCAGAAATCGTTTAGCTGCGGCCATGCAGTTGCATGATATTTTGTCCCTTGTAATATATTTTGGCCAGGGAAAAAAATTGTACACGTTTACAACCATGGATAGAGAAGCGCAAAGGTTCATGTTTCTGCCTTTGTAGACTGTTCATTGAGTCAGTTTTGCTCTATGCACATATTGCTTGTTCTTCGCTGAATACCAACTTCCATTGATGTTCAAAAAATGTTGTGGGTTCCCAAATTGAAACAAACAGAGTAGCCGGAGAAAAGGAGAGAGTCTCGACTGCATCGGTTGAAGAGCATATAGAAAGGTGCATGCTCGTACTGTTGTTTCATATTGCGTTGTTTTGTATTTCATTTATGGTCTGGATATGTGTTAAGCTAGTTGCGTGCCTTCCTACATGGTAAGTTTTCTTGGTTGCATACGTTTATTACTGCATACTAAGCTAGTGCATGTCCATTGTGTTTGCGCTGCATATTGATGATACGATTGATTGTCTACCGCCAGTTCAATAGCCATTGTATGTTTCGTCCTTGTTCTGCCATTGAAGCTACATACATTGTTTACTGGTTCAGTGACTACTTCTTCTTCGCTGGTTTGTTGGTTGCTGCCATTGTATGCTTCATCCTCGTAATCGTTGAGGCTACATATATTGTTTACTGGTTCGGTGAGTGGTTCTTGTTTGTTGGTTTCTTGGTTGCTGTTTCTTGTTGTTTCGCTGGTGATTCGAGCTGTGCTTCTGCATTTCATCGTTTCAGAGTAAGTTTGGATGTCGTGGTTTCATTTTGTATTCCTTGTTTGCTGTTTAGTTTGCAGTTTGCAAGTAAGGATGTTTGCTTATTTGTAGTCGCATGTTCCTTGTGTGTTTCCAGTTCCTTTTCTGTTTGGGTTGCAGTTTCGTAATCATTGGAGATACATATGTTGTTCACTGGCTCGGTAGTTCTTGTTGGTTCCCAGGTTGCTGGTTCTGTTTGTTTGGCTGGGGTTTGCGCTTTGGGGCGCTGGGGGTGCAGTTCGGCCTCTTCGTGCTTTCTCGCTGGTTTGGTCCTTGCTAGTTTCTTTTCTTTGATTCGGCCTTGCAGGGTTAGGGTGCAACGGCGGTGGTTGGAGTTTTTTTTTTTTATTGTTATTGTTTTGTTTGGGGCGTTTTACGGTGTTCAGCCCCTACACCCACCAATGGATATGCAGTTGTTTTATTTGCCATGTCTGCCAGAGTCGAGAACTGTTATACTGTGAGATTTTCCTGGTGCTGTAGTCCTGCCTTGAAAGAAAATAGTTGCATGCAAAATTGTTCGAGGATTACATGTGAAGTTACAATACCCGCTGTTTTTTTGTTGGAATAAAGCATATGTATGCAGGGTACATTTATAAACCATGTATGGTTAGGAGTGTGGATATGACATGACATGTCCTTTCTCCTCTACATAGACTGGTGTGTGCATGATGCAATCTGTGTTGTTCTTGACATATGATATGTGCAACAAAGATTCTGCAAGATTATATTTTCATGTCTAGAAGCATGTGTGGGTAATTAGCCACGAAAAACTGAGATCTTGTATTGTGTGCACAACAGTCTGTGTAGAGGATAAAGAACATGGCTAGAGGGAATATGTGGATAAATTCCCAGGGAAAAGCAGAAATCGTTTAGCTGCGACCATGCAGTTGCGTGATATTTTGTGCCTTGTAATATATTTTGGCCAGGGAAAAAAATTGTACACGTTTACAACCATGGATAGAGAAGCGCAAAGGTTCATGTTTTTGCCTTTGTATCGTTGAGTAAGTTTTTCTCTATGTACATATTTCTTATTCTCCGTTGAATACCAATTTCCATTGATGTTCATTAAATTTTGTGGGTTCCCAAATTGAAACAAACAGAGTAGCTGGAGAAAAGGAGAGAGTCTTGACTGCATCGACTGAAGAGGATATATAAAGGTGCATGCTCGTATTGTTGTTTCATATTGCGTTGTTTTGTATTTCATTTATGATCTGGATATATGTTAATCTAGTTGTGCGTCTTCCTACATGGTAAGTTTTCTTGGTTGCATATGTTTATTCCTGCATACTAAGCTAGTGCATATTCGTTGTGTTTGCGCTGCATACTGATGATACGATTGATTGTCTACCGCCAGTTCAATAACCATTGTATGTTTCGTCCTTGTTCTGCCATTGAAGCTACATACATTGTTTACTGGTTCAGTGATTGCTTCTTCTTCACTGGTTTGTCGGTTGCTGCCATTGTATGCTTCATCCTCGTAATCGTTGAGGCTACATACATTGTTTACTGGTTCGGTGAGTGGTTCTTGTTCGCTGGTTTCTCGGTTGTTGCTTCTTGTTGTTTCGCTGGTGATTCGAGTTGTGCTTCTGCATTTCATCGTTTTGGAGTAAGTTTGAATGCCGTGGTTTCATTTTGTATTCCTTGTTTGTTGTTTAGTTTGCAGTTTGCAAGTAAGGATGTTTGCTTATTTGTAGTCGCATGTTCCTTGTGTGTTTCTGGTTCCTTTTCTGTTTGGGTTGCAGTTTCGTAATCGTTGGAGATACATATGTTGTTCACTGGGTCGGTGGTTCTTGCTAGTTCGTTGGTTCTTGGGTTGCTGGTTCAGTTTGTTTGGCTGGGGTTTGCGCTTTGGGGTGTTGGGGGTGCAGTTCGGCCTCTTCGTGCTTTCTCGCTGGTTTGGTCCTTGCTGGTTTCTTTTCTTTGATTCGGCCTTGTAGGGTTGGGGTGCAGCGGCGGTGGTTGGAGCTTTTTTCTTTTCTTTTCTTTTTGGATTGTTATTGTTTTGTTTGGGGCACTTTACGGTGTTCAGCCCCTGGACCCACCAATGGATATGCAGTTGTTTTATTTGTCGTGTCTGCCGGAGTTGAGATCTGTTATTCTGTGAGATTTTCGTGGTGCTGTAGTCCTGCCTTGAAAGAAAATAGTTGCATGCAAAATTGTTCGAGGATTACATGTGAAGTTACAATACCCGTTGTTTTTTTGTTGGAATAAAGCATATGTATGCAGGGTACATTTATAAACCATGTATGGTAAGATGTGTGGATATGACATGACATGTCCTTTCTCCTCTACATAGACTGGTGTGCGCAGGATGCAATTTGTGTTGTTCTTGACATATTATATGTGCAACAAAGATTCTGCAAGATTATATTTTCATGTCTGGAAGCATGTGTGGGTAATTAGCCACGGAAAAATGAGAACTTGTATCGTGTGCACAACAGTCTGTGTAGAGGATAAAGAACATGTCTAGAGGGCATATGTGGATAAATTCCCAGGGAAAAGCAGAAATCGTTTAGCTGCAGCCATTCAATTGCGTGATATTTTGTGCCTTGTAATATATTTTGGCCAGGGAAAAAAATTGTACACGTTTACAACCATGGATAGAGAAGCGCAAAGGTTCATGTTTTTGCCTTTGTACACTGTTCGTTGAGTCAGTTTTTCTCTATGTACATATTGCTTGTTCTTCGCTGAATACCAACTTCCATTGATGTTCATTAAATTTTGTGGGTTCCCAAATTGAAACAAACAGAGTAGCTGGAGAAAAGGAGAGAGTCTCGACTGCATCGACTGAAGAGGATATAAAAAGGTGCATGCTCGTACTGTTGTTTCATATTGCACTGTTTTGCATTTCATTTATGGTCTGGATATGTGTTAAGCTAGTTGCGTGCCTTCCTACATGGTAAGTTTTCTTGGTTGCATACGTTTATTCCTGCATACTAAGCTAGTGCATGTCCGTTGTGTTTTCGTTGCATTGTTGCATTTAAACAAACATAATGGCTGGACAAGATGAAGGACTCTTTGGAGGGTAAATAGACTTGTTTCTTTTTTGTTTTAAATGTCTGTTTTCAAATTAACTTGCCTTGTTGTCGATTGCATCTTCCGCGTTGTTGCCTTGGAAAAAACAAGTTGCTTGGACAGGGAGATGAATTCTTCTGTGCAGCACCAGAGGGTTCTGTGGTACAATCTTCTAAAAGGTATACCAAGTGTGCCAGCAAATTAAAGATACAAACCCGGTGTGGGCATATAATATAGAATGCATATATTTGCTTAGTCCTGATGTCCATCTGCAAATGCTTGCATCGGAAAAAGTTGGACTAGTGAGACGACCATGAGGAGTTAGTCATCCCAGACATATGCGGACCGACAAGGCCAAAGGTAAAGATGCATGTGTTGTGCTCTTACTATGTTTACTAGAAAAATTTCCCGGGCTATATATTCATCTATGGCATGGCGAATATGTTGATGCCATCCGTAGTACATGGTTTGCAGCTCGCAAAAAGTATCAACAAGTACGAGCGAGACGTCGAACCTGCTGCATGTTCCACAGATTAAGAGGTGTTGTTGCGAAACTCTGGCTCCATAGTCCATCAAAAGTATGTGTGTACTTGTAGCACACTACCATTCACTTTAGTTTTCCTGTTCAAAAAATGTCTTAAGGTCTAGAGTTATGACATCCAAAGTACTGTCAATAGAGGCCTTGAACAACCGCCAAACTAGATAGGTGTTCGTCGGGGACATAATGGTTGTCTATACCACCTACTTGGACAAGGCAAACAAAAGTAGACCCATTATGCGTACTGATATGATAGACAAGGACGCCATGATGACAGTCACACTGACTGTTCCTCCACAACTTGTCCATAAACATGCAGAAAATATATTGCTGCATAATGGGATATCCATTACAAATTTTAATATATTGCCGAAAACAGTATATGACCATGGTGATTGCGATCGAATTATTTCGGTCAACGAAACAAGCATTGTGGAAAAAATTCCTCCTATTTGTTCAGAATACCGCTTCCTCCCAGACTCGACTATTAGGCAACTTGCACAGAGCACTGATATTTACCCAATGGGAACGATTGGGGTTGTTGTCACACTGGCCAGGAAATTTGGGTCGCAACACATTCTCCGTATAAAGGATGGAGAGTCGGACAACGAGAAGGCAATGGTACCGCTTTTCATATTCAATTTTGTTGTTTACTTTCACTTCTGCATGTATGTCGAATAAGTTACATAAAAATTGCAATGTTCCATGTTGCAACTACAATTGTTCGATATGTATTTAGATTTGTTTTCGTCAATGGAACAACAATTGCATAGAGGGAAAATTCCACTTATGTTGTTAAAAAATATAACAAAAAAGAAGGATGCTAGAGAAACGATCTTTCAGACAACCCAATCAACGTCCGTAATAGAGTTGCGAGCAGATACAATAAAGGATCTGGAGAAGCTAGCTAGCTCTACAATTGTTGTGCGTATACATTTACAAAATCATCCTCGCTTTGCTTATAGAAATAACCTTCAACAAATTTCTGCAGCTGTTATTTTTTTTTTTTAAAGGGGAGGGTGGGATGCAGTTGTGTATTATATTGTTCAATGTATTAATTCCTTTGCTCGCATTCCCAGGTTGAAGGTCTTTTAGTTGCAGCCAATGTGTACTCGACCCCGTTTGAGCTTTTTTGTGCAAATGGCCATTCCACTGCCTCGACCTCCGCTTTGATAACTGATGATACAATTGATTGTCTGCGATGCGGTGAAAAATGTCCATATATTTATGGACATTGCCTCAGTGGTGTTATTCGAACCATGGGCAACACAACCGTGCACTGTACGATTAGGCAGCCGCTGTTACAAAATGTGCTTCCTGAGTTGGCAGAGTTGTCGTATGAAACATATCTACAGAAAAAGGCAAGCACTGTCTACATGCTGCGACAGCTTCGGATACAAAGCAAATTCACCTTAAACGAGGACAATGCAATTTTTCATATCGGTTGAAAAGGGGAATTTTTTTTTTATATGAAACTTTGAGAGGAAACAAAAATACCTCATGTCTCTCTATAATATTTGTTCAACATCCATATGAAAGTTCGTTTCAATAGAAAATAAATGCGGCGACATCTTTTCTTTGTATATCAAATTGTTTGGTGCAAAGGTCGATGGGTTCTGCTCTATGGAACCTTCTGGGAACTTGCTTGTGCACTGTTTAAAGTATGGTTGGTTCTTGGTTATCTGCTTTGTCTGTCAATTTGTATACCCTGGAACTCCAGTTGTTCTTTGGAGGACATAGAATAGTATAATTGTTTTTTTTATCCAGCTGGGATGCAGATCCGCCTGGTAATTTCTATGATGCTGTGACGCAACTGTACTGTCACTTGCTTTAGCAGATTTCCTTGATTGATGAACTTGGTCAAACTATTGTTCTGAAATAATTTGAAATCAACAAATATATAGTGTCTGAACTGCGACTATCCTCACATACAAACAAGAGGCTCTTAAAATACAAATTGGCTGTTGTTTTCGCATTTTTGCTTATTCGATGAAGTTAGTCAGATTAATATCCTGGAATAATTTGAAATCAACGAATATTTAGTGTGCGGAATGCAATTGTGCTATCATATGAACAACAAGCCGTTAAAATTCAAATTGGTCCTTGTTATGCTTGCGGTTATAGAATTTAAAAAAAAAATCTTTTCTTTCCTTGATTCTTTTAAGAATAAGCGATTTAACATCCTTTAATAATTTAATGCGCCAGCTCTCAAGTCTATAAAGTCCCAATTTTCAGCCCGCGATCCCGAACAATAGAGGCCCATTTTTCAGCCCGCCAGCCCCACAGCCCCCGATAAAAAAAAATCGTTAAATATGAAATACATACGAAATTGTTACGAGACAATAAAAGTGCAATGTTCAGCGAACCAGCCCGAGTCCTCTTGTCAATTTGTATATGGCGGAAGCCTAGATGCTATTTGTAGCAGAGGGAACAATGGAGACTGTATTTTCGGCCCGCTCGGCCGCGAACCTGCCATCCAAAAACTACCTAAAAGTGCAATGTTCAGGCAACCAACCCGAGTCCTCCTGGCAATTTGTATATCCTAGAAGCCTGTGTGGTATATGTAGGAGAGGGAACAATAGAGACTCTATTTTCAACCCACCAGGCCGCCAACCCGCGATCCAAAAACTGCCCAAGTATGGAATGAGGAATCCGCATATGTTGTATAAAATCTCATTCCATAGTTAATATAGAGATTATGTCCACAAGTCTGCTTGTCAATTTGTATATTGCAGAAGTGAAGATGTTATTTGTAGAACACGGAACAATAGATACTTAATTTTAAGCCCGCCAGGTCACGAATCCGCGATCGAAAAAGTGCTCATGTATGGAATGAGGGATCTGCATATGTTCTAGAACAATGTGTTTGTACAGAGGGGAACAATAGAGACCCAATTTCTAACCCGCCAACCCCAGATCCCTCGATAGAAAAAAATCGATAATTATGAAATTGATACGGAATCGCTATGGGGCAATAAAAGTCCAATGTTCAACGAAGCAACCTGAGTCCACTTGTGAGTATGCAATGAGGGTTCCGCATACTTAATTTTCAGCCCGCCTAGTTGCGAACCCGCAATCCAAAAAATTCCCATCTATGGAATGAGGGATCCGCATATGTTCTAGAACAATACAAATGCACTGTTCATCCAAGCAGCCCACAGCTCCTCCTGTCAATTTGTATGTAGCGGAAATCTGGGTGCTATTTGTAGGATACGAAACAATAGACACTATTTTTGGTCGGCCAGGCTGAAAACCCACGATCCAAAAATTGCCTAAGTATGGAATGAGGAATCCACATATGCTATATAAAATCTCATTCCATACTTTATAGAGGCTATGTCCAGAAGTCGGCGTGTAAATTTGTATATCGCGGAAGTGTATGTGCACTTTGTAGAACACAAAATAATAGATACTTAATTTTCAGCTCGCCAGGCTGCCAACCCGCAATCCAAAAAGTACCCAAGTATGGAATGAGGACTCCGCATATGTTCTACAACAATACAAATGCAAAGTTCGGCCAAGCAACCCGTAGGTCCACATATGTTGTAGAACAATGTATTTGTACAACGCAGAACAATAGAGGCCCAATTTCCAGCCCGCCAGCCCTAGAGCCCCCGATCAAAAAAATCGCTAACTATGAAATTGATATGGGATCGCAACAACACAATAAAAGTCCAATGTTCAGCGAAGCAGCGCGAGTCCACCTGTCAATTAGTATGCAATTAGTGATTCACATATGCTGTATAAAATCTCATTCCATACTTTATATATAGACTTTGTCCCCAGGTCCGCGTGTTAATCTGTATATCGTGGAAGTGCCAGGCCGCGAATCCAGGATCCAAAAACTGCGTAAGTATGGAATGAGGAATCCGCATATGCTATATAAAATCTCATTCCATACTTTATAGAGAGATTATGTCCAGAAGCCCACTTGTAAATTTGTATATCGCGGAAGTGTAGGTGCTATTTGTAGGACATAGAACAATAGATACTTAATTTTCAGCCCGCCAAGCCGCGAACCCGCGATCCAAAAAGTGCCCAAGTATGGAATGAGGAATCTGTATATGTTCTAGAACAATACAAATACAATGTTCAGCCAAGCAACCCGTAGGTCCTCCTATCAATTTGTATATAGCGAAAACGTGGTTGCTATTTGTAGTATAGAGAACGAAGAATCCACATATGTTCTAGAACAATACAAATGTAATGTTCAACCAAGCAACCCGTAGGTCATGCTGTCAATTTGTATATCGCGAAAATCTGCGTGCTATTTGTAGGACACCGAACAATATTCAGTATTTTTTCAGCTCGCCAGGCCGCGAACCCGCGATCAAAAAAGTGCCTAAGTATGGAATAAGCGATCCACATATGCTGTATAAAATCTCATGTCTATACTTTATATAGAAACTCATCTCCGCAACTCCCGCTGTCAATTTGTATATCGCGGAACTGTGGGTGGTATTTGTAGGGCACGAAACAATAGATACTCAATTTTCAGCCCGCCAAGCCGCAAACTTGCGAAACAAAATGTGCCCAAGTATGGAATCACGGATTTAGATATGTTCTATACAATCTGATGTCCATACTTTATAAAAGTACATGTTGAACCAACCAACCCACAACTTCGCCTATCATTTTGTATCTCGCGGAAGTGTAGTTGCTATTTGTAGGACATAGAACAATAGAGGCTCAATTTTCAGCCCGCCAGGCCGAGAATCCATCCGCCAGGCAAAGAACCATTGGGCCTTCACGTCTCCTAGGTATATCTTCTTCCGTTTTTCTTTTGTAACCCGCCTGACCGCTTTCCATATGTAATAATTAAGCTTTAACGCTAGTAGCCATCCTGCAGCAACCGTTACAGTTGTCATTAATATCCGAAATTTCAAAGAATATTTGTCATTAGTATGAATTAAACTAAGATTTGAGCACAAGCATGTTATCCTTTCCAAGTATTCATTTCAAAGGTGACGCAATCTTTTTTTTTTTGTCCGCCGACGGGTTGGTGCTTTTAAGAAATTTCTGATTCTTAATGTCTTTTCGCTGTCACTGCCACCTTCGCACTTTTTTCTAATTGTGCAATTAGTGAGCTGTGATGGTCACAACTCATTCCGCACGAACCCTGGAAATTGTCATTGATCAATGAAAGGCTCGAGGAGATATTCCATTGATACGCATTAAACCAGACTTTGTGGAGGCTTATATTATCCCTCCCCAATTTTCATTTGAAACATTGTCTCGAGCAAACGAAAATTCTTAATAACTTGTGCCGGTTGTTCTCTCCCCACACAGTCAACACATTGGGGCATAATGGCCACAGGTTCCACTATTCTAGGGCATATTCTTACTATTCATCCCTCTCCGACCACGAGTAAAAAACGAGATGGTCCCTTGGTACACCGAGAGATATATTTCAAGCCAAAAAATTCGATGCCAACCTTGGCTGCTCAGAGAACCTGCCCACTTGCAGTCATGCCTATCGCAGAACTTTATGCCATGAATTCCAAGCCAGAAGAAGATGATTTGATGGACGATGATACGACAATGGATGATGGCAATGCAGAAAATATTCCCACTCCTGGGCCCAAATTGAAATGAACCATAACAAATGGACCTTCTCGGCTCAGTGATCGCAGTCATGACAACACGAAAAGGAGTTTCAGAAAAAAAAAAAATGGACAGTGAATGCAACAACCACTTTGCACTGCCAAAGTAGGAATTCCAGAGTTCCAAATTAGTCCGTTCTGGGCGGAAGAGTTTGACTGTAAAGCAATCATATGTTGATGCTTCTAGAGATATATTTCAAGCCAAAAAAATATTGTTTAACATTTTCGGGTATCAGGTGCAAAACTTTTGCTGCTGCAATGCATTTTCCTACTAGTCATCTCCTTCTACCCAGAATGGACTAATTTGGGCCTCTGTAATTGCATGTGCAAGCTGTACTACTGATTTTTTTTCGACTATGAAGAGATGATTTCAACTAAGGGCTATTCCACTTGCCCTGCAACCATTTTCGTCTTCTTCCTCACGCAAAGCTTCTGAAAAATATCAATTTCAGCAGAGGATGATTAATCGAGGAGAAAAATCCAAGGATCTTTCATACTGTGGAACCCATGCCTGTGTTTGTCGTAGATACCTTCAATGTTTTCAACCGAAGAACTGGATCCAATTTCTAATCATAGATGTACAATACTCAATACTCTTCTTATTTTTTTAAATGGATTTGCTATTACAAAATTTTGGCCTTGGACTCTTTGTCTCTGCCACTTTTCTGGGTTTGACGCATGTTCTAATTGGCATACTTTGGTGCTCTCGTACTTCTTCGATCTTCTATTTACTAATACCAATGTAAAATGTTCCAGCAAAATCGTTCTTCTTGTTTCTAGAGATGCAATTATTAAGTTTTAATGCTAATTAGTACAAAACAAAGTTGACTACTTCAGTTGGTATGTTACAATCATGGAATAATATATGAAGAACATAACTGCATGCACACGTTGCAATAAAATGTAATCTTCAACAATGCATTTCCTGATAACTAGTAGATCATGATTTTGCAACAATGGGGCTTCTTTGAAACCAATTCGCACTTACGAAAAATGTCTTCCGCCTTTCTATTTTCCTAATTCACGCATTTCCAACCACCGCTTCCCCTTTCTTTAAATTGACCCTCTATTGTTCCTTGTCCCACAACTGCCACCCAGAGTTCCACCATATAGAAATTGACAAGAGGACCCCGCTGGCTGCATCAACATTGCACCTCTACTTTTCCAGGACCTCCAAACAACATTCGTAGCTCTGCTATATACAAATTGACAGATATACAAATTTGCAACTGTTCTTAGATCATGCCCTTTCCGTATTGCGGTCGACCTACCATGCCGTTTTCATGATCTCTTCCGTTTTACACATTTTGCACTCAAAAATTCCGAAACATGAAATTTTACCCTTTTCTGTATCACGGCCCACCTATCATGCCCTTTTCCGTGATGCACATTTTTTGCACTGAAAACTTTCAAGAAATACAATTTAACCACCACTTCCTCGCATATTTACTGGAACTATTGTCAATTCGTTTTGAAGCCCATCTGTCCGCTTTCCATACTTCGCCATTTGTTCAAATTTCTTTAGGGAATCGTCCCTTTGCCGGGTTGAAGAAATATTCAGTTCGTAGTCGTTGTTTCCTGTGCCGACGTCCTTTTCGAATTAGCAGTTGGCAATTATATATAAGATCTTATTGCTACGCATGCAATTAGCAATTTCCCGATTCCATACTTAGCCATTTTTCCGAAATTCCGCAAATACGCAAACAGGTCGCTGAACTCCCCCTTCATGATCTCTTCTTGACTATCCCTGTAACCCTTTTTTGAATCATGTCCAACCGCTTTTCAGAACTTGCCATTCTTTCTTTGCTCTTCGCCGTCTCCGTCACCTTCACACTTCTCTACAATAAAAGAAAATATAAAGTTTTTATATATATATAGACATATCTTGTTTCTAAATATGGAATTACTAGCATTTAATTCTAACAGGTCATCATGCAGAAACCGTATATATTGTCATTGATGGGCGAAAGGGCCGAGGAAATCTCGTATTCATGCGCATTAAACCAAAATTTGTGGGGAGATTATATTGTCCCTTCCAAGTGTTCATTTCAAAATCATGAAATCCCTTTCACATCGCGTGGCCTTCGCACGTTCAAGAAACCTCCATTTCTTAATTTCTCTTCGCCGTACCCGCCACCTTCACATTTCTAAATATGAAATAAATAAACTTTACTCCTAATAGTTCACCATGCACCACCAATACCGATTGTCATTAATCAGCGAAAGGCTCGAGGAGCTTTTCCATTCATAAGCATTTAACCAAGATTTAGCAAAAAGTTACATTATTCGTTGTGACTGTTCATTTAAACCATCATCTACAACAAAGCAACCTTCTCATAAACCTATGGCATCAGTTCTGCACCAGTTCTGTGGAGATACAGTGAACATCTTCGACCGTCATGACCATAACTTCCACTGGTTCAGGGCATTTTCTTATTACTCAACCTTTGCCGCAGAGAACCAAGTAATTTGGACCTCCGGGATTGCTCATGCAGGCTGTGTCCTTGAGGTTTTTGACTGTAAGGACTTGGTCTCTTGGTGCTCCGATAAATTTATTGCAGAGAAAAGAATTATTCCACTACACGTCCGCTCTTCTGTTTCTTTCTCACCTCAGCTCTTCCGGTAGATGCTGAAATTGCTCGAGCCAACATTGACGTTCAAAGGAGAAGATTGCAAACAGTTCCTAGCAAAGCATAATAACGGATTGGACCTCTTGCCCCTTTTTTTGGAAAACCCAGATCTAGTTCCTGAAGATATTACAAGCATGCATGTTAGTTCATTTAAAAACCCTTTTTGTGAAATTGCCTGGCTGTTTAAAAGAATAACGGGATAGGAATCCACAGCTACTGTTTCCGGCATGGCTCTTTACATTTTGTCTTTCACAATCAACGAAAAAGCCATTTTTGATTGGGGAAGGATAATTTCTTATGAAATCTCTTCCCAATTGTCAAGCTAGAAAAGGGGAAAGAAATTTTATATGTCATCCTATTTAGTTTTTGCAATAGCACATTCCTGTCGATTTTCGCAACTGTCTCTGTCCAAGAATGTCAACTGCGATTTCCACCCAGTAACGTTCTTGTACCAGACCTTGTGGAAGCACAAGGCTTCCCACTGTTTTTATGAGGTTTTTAATGGCTTCCTGTCTGTTTTCAAACTTTTCTTGTTAGGAGAAAATGCTCCCCGCTTATCTGAGCAAGCAACTAATTTTTTGGACAAAAAGGGAACATTCCAACATTTGGATAATTACATGGTCATAAGAATTTTTGGCTCCATGGAACAACCTGCTCTCCTTCCATGTCACATTACAAACATAATTTTTATTGCAGAAGTAGCACGTCAATACAACTATTGGTTCCATCTGTTCCAAAGGAAGAAAAAAAACAATTCATTCCTATGCCTTGGAAAATAGGGGAGTTCATGTTGAAAAACGTCAACAAATTTGACAATTTCGCAGCACATTTTAGTATCTCCAACCTCAGATATGCTGAACACATAAAAGGATTCGACCCCTATGATATTTTTAGACAACATTTACATTCACTTGGCCTCGACGATTGTTTTGTAAATAAACAACTGCCCAAAAACAAAGACAGTCACGAGCCTGCCTCTGATGCTGACGACGTAGAGACAGTGCAAAGCTGCACCAAATTGTACACGCAACAGGGGAAAGACCCCAGTGACAAGAGTGTTCAATCCGCAAATACCCCCAAAAAAAGTACGACATCCCGGAGCATCGCTCGAACGGCCCATCACAGCAACAAAGAAACCCATAATTCTTCAAACGGAGGAGGAGATAACGACCCTCCTCACTCTAAAATTGATAGTTCTCACAAGCTTCCAGTGGAGAAGAAGATAAAAAAAAATGTGGGGCAGGCAGAAGACCCGGAAATTCAAACTGAGAACATGGAAATTGACACTGATCTGGATGCCATGTTCCCCTTGTTTGATCAACCTGAGGATGCCATCCACCATAGCCATCCAATGGACATATCTGTTGCCCAAAATTTTGATGAAGATCAATCCTTCGTGTTCAAGAGCACTGTTTTTGATAGCCGGAACAAAAAATTGATATTTCAGAAAAAAAAAGTGTTAAAAATATCAAAGACAAATCTTGTTCAGAGGTTGACGTTGCCAACATGCGGTCGTCCCAAATCTGTCAACTTCACACCGCGACCGGAGAAGCACTTCATGACTCCATTGAATGCATGGAGACCCACAATGCCAGACTGAAGGACTGAGTCAAGGAATTGGAAGATGATTTCTTTCCTATGCCATTGCTTGTCGATCCTTTGGCAATAACCATGCCTGGCACCCTTGCACCCAATGTAAAAGCACCCTCCACCCTGCTCACATCCTGTAAAGGATATGTGGAAAACAATATCACAAAAAGAATGGAACTGGTTACTGATGCCTGGAAAAGATAAAAAACCATCGCTTCCCTTGGAACCAGGGCACATCGGTTGCTCGAGCTTTTGCAAGACGAATTAAAAGATGAAGAAAATTTCTTCTTAAAAACGATCATCCCTTTTGGCAAGATTGTCAACAATATGACCGAAACAAAAAGAAGAGAAGAAGATCTTCCATCCAAAAACTGGATCGACCAATTGAATGCATGTTGGAAAGAAAAAGTAAACAACCCGTGTCTCATTGTTTAGTCATGTGAACAAGTCATATCGAAGAAAGATAAATTATTCACAAAGCTGTCAAATATAGACATAGCCGGGAAAATAAACGACTTCCAAGACCCCCTCTTAATCGCAAACTCCTTGCCCTTAACCAAAGAAGAGTTCGATAAACAGGTTGTTATGTTGAAGACCTTCTCTCTGGAAAAGTTTAACAACATCCTTCAATTTGATCAATCTCACGTCCATGACTAGCTAGTCAAATATGCAATACAGAATGAGGAAATTCATCAGGCTCTCTCTAATCTTTCAATCGACTTCCATGAATTAGAAAACGATCTTTTCAACATCAAGATCCGGAATGAGATCAATGTCGCCCCAATGAGAGCGTACATTGAAGAATGGGTTGAAAGACAATTGAAACAGGCCGCCAACGAAAGACAACAGACAGTTGTCAGCATTCTAGCGGCCGTGGAGAACATCCTTGAAACCGTAGTCGTCGCCGACATCAATGAAAGGGCAGCCGCAAGCAAATAGCCAAAGCGCTCATATGTACCCTCACTGTAAGTTTACTCATCCCATCTTTCTTTGTTTCTCAACCCAGTTATTCTGCTTTCTTAAATAAACATGTATAGGCAAACACTTATACCTTTCCATTTATTTTCTTTTGCAGCTGTTGCACTCTATCTTCTTTCCACAATCCTGTTTCTTGTAAATATTTCTCTAATGGTCCGCGGGAGCCCCAATCCCAATCTACATGACAAACGCATTGAAATTCCAGTTTATATGTAACACACTTTGTTTTTTTTGTATATTTCAAAATTTGAAGTGGTATGTAACAAACTTCTATTTTTTTATAGATTTCAAATAAAAATGCATCTAAATTTTTATATCCTAAAGACTCTACTCTTATCTTTCAACACTCTCTATAACAAATGCATTTATGACAAATGTTCACAAACACATTAATTTTTTTATATTTCTGATCTCCTATTAATTTTATGTCATCATATATTTTTATCTTTCACCAGTCCACATTGAAAATGCATTTAAATTTCAAAATTTAATCTTGCACCGTCAACAAATTTTTTAATTTCTTATATACTTTCAAAAAAAAAAAAATGTTTGTTATATACTTTCCAAAATTAGATGATCCTCGGCCTGCCAACCGTCATTTACTTTTTCCCCATCTTCCAAAATATGCACCTTGCACACAACATTTCCCTCGTATACATTTTGCACCAAACACTTCGTTTCATTTACACTTCGACCCCATTTTTTAAAATTTGTTTTCTAACCTCCTTGGTACAAATACATATTTTGTATGTATAATTTATTTATTTATGATGACTTTCTATGTCCTAGTTTTAAAAATAACTAATTCGATAATGTTAAATTTTTTGTGTCCAACAACCATTCAAGCATTGATAATTTTTTATATTTTTTCAAGAAGAACTAATTCGGGAATACTATGTTCTGCACGCAAACCACATGTATTTCAACTTTCTAGCCATCTGCCTGTACTAGGTCACATTTACCCCCATACCAACCTGGCAGGGACTACGCTGCCATGCAACACTTGTTAAATACTAGAGTTTTGATACCTTTTGTATTATTAAATTGGATGGTTGGGTGACATCTCTATTTTAATATAAAAATAATCTATTTTGTAAAAAAAATATTCCAATTATTAAATAAATCAAATTAATTTAAATGAGCATTAATAAAATATTTTGTGATTTTTTTTAATGAAATAACAATTATATTAATAATAATAAAAAATCAAAATAAATAATAATAAAAATTCAAAATAAATTTTTTCTTTTATGAAATTTTTTAATGAAATAATAATTATATTAATAATAATAAAAAATCAAAATAAAGAAATTTTATAAAATAAATGAATATTATATTAATAATGTTTTTTTTAAATAAAAATAAAATTTATTATATATATATATATATATATATATATATATATATATATATATATATATATATATATATAAAGAGAGAGTGGATCCTTCATATTATATCATAACAAAATATACAGTTGTCTTTGGGTTGCCAACTGTTCCGCCAAAAAGTGGAAACTGGAATAGTTGGCAGCCCTGAATGACTATTGTCAAAACAGGCAGACCGTCATCTGCCCTGCCCGGAGGAAACCAAGACAAGTGGCGATCCAGAGTCTACATGATAGTCCATGACAACTGAAACTAAAAAACAACTAAACATAAAAGAGGATTTAACATACATAACCCCCAACCGGAGCTGGGCAACTAACCAAAAATAGAAGGCAGATCTAGTCACGTTGTTACTCGTTGAGGTCGTTATTGTCGGGGTCGTCATTGGGCATCTTGTTCCAAGCCGGCAAGGCATAGAGTCTCGCACATGTCGAACACTTTTGCTTTGCTGACACGTCCGAGAAGGCCTCATAGAGCATGTTCATGCGTTGACTGATGAGTGCGCTATGGTAGGCTTGGTCTGCCATATGGCGCTGCAAATCGAGCACCAAATTGAGCTGGTTCGGATGGAAGAAGGGTGGAGGGACATGCCACTGATCTGAGGGTGTTGGAATAGGAGGTGGCGCAAGGACTCCGCCGCCCTCCTTCACCGTGTGCCCATCCAACGCGTCCTCCTGGTGGCCATCCCCCGCTGCAGCCCACGTTCCCCCCATCACGTCCTCCAGGTGTCCCGTTGTCGTGCTTTGCTCCCCATCCCCGCCTTCTACTCTCGTCCCTGTGCTCCCTGGTGCACATTCTGAGACTGTGGGTGGAGCAAGCTCCGCCGAGAGTAAGTCATTTTGGGCCATTTGGAGGTACTCGTTTGGGATTTCCTCCTCATTGTAACAAACGGGGAAGTCCTCCACAGGTGAAGCCATATTGTTTATCCCTGCATCAGCTTGAATTTCATTCCCAGGGAGGGTAATTGGAGGCTCAAGTCCCGTGAAGGGCAAATTCTCCAGAGGGAGCTGAATTGCCTCTTCCAGGATGACCTCCTCTACCAAAACAGCTGGAGGCTCCCAGACCATTGTGTCTCTGTCATCACTGCGAGCAAGTCGAGCTTTTTGGGTGCAAGCAATTAAAAGTGCCAGCTCCAGTTTTTGCAGTAGTTTCTTCCTTGCAGCTAGGGCATACCAAGTTGTGCCACGACGCGGCTTTCCCTAGTTCTTGGGCATCGTGAGGACGAAGCTAATGGCTAATTCCCAGTGGATGCAGCAGAGACCGCTCCTAAGCTCCATAATGCTGGCCTGGTGCGAGCCAAAAACAGAATGAGGAGAGAAGATGCAGATGTAGATGCAAAGGTAGATAAAAATTGGAGGGTGCGACATGACGACCTCCATAACCGCCTCCCGAGCATTGTATTCAATGGCCATCAGACTGTTCGCGCGAGTGAAGGGTCTCATTGCTGCAGGCTTGCAGTAATGGATGGCTCCCATTCTTAATGTCGAGGGGATGGGAGCCCACCACCCTTATTTAAGGCTTGGCCAAGCCCTGTGAGACGTGGCACATAGGTGTGATGTGTCACTCCATCCGAGGAAATGATTATTTATATTAATAATATTTAAAATATATATATATATATATATATATATATATATATATATATATATATATAAATTTATATGTTTATTGATGTAAAGTTTATTGAATACAAATTCAAAATTAATTTTTTTAATTAGAAAAAGTATAATTTAAATTAATTTAATAAGCATAAATAAAATACTTCATAATTCTTTATATTTTTTATTTATTTATGTAATAATTATACTATTAATGTTTTTTTATAATATAAAACCAATCTTAAAATAAAAGATATTCTATAAAGATGAGCATATATTTGTTTGAACTATGAACTTATTAAGTATCAATAATAATGGTAAAAAATGGGTTATAGTTTAGTGGTCATTATCGTTAATATTTTAGGTTAAACTATTGATAGGTGAAAACTTTTTTGTATGTTTATTGTTTAAATAAGTTTCTCTTTATTAAAAAGAAAAATCTAATAAAAAAATTAATACAAAGAAAAAAAGTTAAATTAATTCAAATGAGTATTGATCAAATAGTTAAATAATAATTATATTATGATATGTGAATTAGATTGAAATAGAAGGAAGGTGATGGCGAGCATTAGACTTGAACTTCCACCATTCACTGATATCTATAAGGTATCTTTGAGCTCCAAGCTTTCATACGTCATGCAATGGGGACGAAATATGATGGTATGTGGTTTTGATCCCATGTTGGGAGCGTGGAAAGCATAGCAAGGATTCCATATGACGCTTCACCTATAGGGCATCGATGTTCTTGTTTGGCATGTAACCCTCTTGGTCCCTTACGATTTCCCTCGCGATTACAATTAGTACCTCGTCAAATCCCAACGACATGATCTCACGTCGAGAACTAACAAAAGACATGCCTTTGCTCTCTCTCATGATGATTTGAGCACATCTGTGTAGATACAAGTCAATATGAGCAAATCTAAGCATTTCAAATTATAATTATCAAGGTTGATCTGAGGGAGATCAAAACAAATCTGAGGCATAAAATATTGGGCATACTAAGAGAGTTTTGAGTAAATACAGAGTTTCCAAGTGCCAACTTGCCTTCTCTAATCTGGGTACCTTTTATGGGAAGATTTATCAATTTTTGGAGAGGTCAATTGAGGGGAAGACCATTACTTTATCGACAAAATCTTATATTTATATCACATCATTAAAACATAAACTACAACTCAAAGTGGGGATCCATATGGATAAGTAATGCCTACTCTATGTGTGTAATCAACGAGAGGGGTCTTCTCAATTGATTGATTACAATATCTGAAAAGATTACATTATTATTTTAGTGCTCCATTTACATGGAGGAACATTGGGATCTAGGGTGCCTTTTTCATCCAACCCAGTTTCTTACAAGGATGTAGCTCGATCCAAGCATCACCTACAATAGATCAGCCCCTATCATGCCAAGTTCATATATTGTTGAGAAATTAGACGAGATGCTAGGTTTGGAGGTTAAGCATACAAAGGTAAATGAACTCTTGTCAACCCTTAAATCTACTACAATCATTTGTTGCTTTAATGGGTTTTGGCCATGGTCAACATATCTACACCAATGGATTTATTCCAACTAGACCTAACATTGTGACACCTTTTATGTTCCAAAGGTTTCTTTGGAGTTCAATTTTATACTCACAATGATTGCCATAAAAATTTAGAGGAGGGACCTTGGTTTTGGGGCAGAGAAGAGCACTTTATTACCCCATGGTTTCTAGATTGTAATCCCTCCACTATGGTCATATCCAAAATGTCAGTTTGGGTTTGGCTCCCATATATGCCTCTTCCTTTTTACATCCTTTAGTCTTTCAAGATATCGAAAATGCTTTGGCCAATTTTTTTAAATATGATCTCGTGTAGACTTGTAGTATACCCAACCTCCTCTATGCTCCTATTGAGGTGACAGGGCACTCCAAAACAAGTCCATTACACCATTGATGCATCCTCAGGCAAATACAATGCAAACATAGGCAGATTATTTGATTTAAGGAATTGTTAATAAATTAAAGGCTTCTAAAACAATTCAGAATGTATTTTTACATCAATTAAAACATTCTTTTAACTCTAGTGAACTATCAAGTGCATGTATTCATCACCGAGAAATTCTATATAAAAATATATAACAAGTAAATGCCACAATTTTACATATTCGTAAACAACAATAAAATACTTATCTTTCTAAGGATTATTCATTGACTAGCTATAAACAAATAATGTTCCACCCAACCATAGGCTCTCTATAATGCATATGCTCTATCACAGAGGCCACTTATGAAAAAGGGCTATGAATCGATAAGGGAAAATCCTAACAATTGGCTCTAATTCCTCCTATCCAACCCAAATACAGAGCTCTTGTGCAAGAATTAACACTACAATCCATACTATACATAGCAATCATATTTCAACTGACCACAATTTTTCTTCGTCAGCCTAGACAACATAAGGAATGGGATCACCTTCTCTACTAAATAGTCCCTCAGACTATCCCACTTCCCTCTAGTGCAAACTGGCTAGGAGATATATAATGTTGGGAACCAAGGAATTCAACTATGAACAATAGCTTCCTTTCTCTTCCACACTCACCCATGAATTCTAATCATGGATACCACATGGTTATGACAACAATACATGGTAGGAATTATGGCACCATAGGAGTAGAGAGAGAACCCAAAAAAGATTGAATGGGAAAGACGATAGTGAACTTGCATCCCTAAAATCATAGGTTATATATTGCATGGAAAGGCTAAGCCACATGCCTTCATGGGAAATCTCTCTTGGGACCACTAACCTCAGAGTTGATGAATAATTAAACAATCAAAGGCAAAGGTTAGATAACTTAGGATAAAGGTAAGCAATAATAAACTAGTTTTCTCTTTGCCCCCTAATCCCCTTTCTTCCCCTCTTGTCGACCCATATCCCCTTTTCTTTCTCGTTCTTCGTTTGCAACCTTCAATGTATTTATATTGTATTCATTGTACTTATTACAAAGAAAATGATCATACTTTATTTAGACCACATATGTCTAGACTTATAGCCCTTTCATTATTGCATATACATTCATAATCAGGGCATCTAAACTAGGGTATCACATTACGCCCCCCTTTTAAATAACACTATACTCAATGTTCTTTTCTTTTCAACAATGAGATCCATGCCTTCATTCTTCATTTTCACATGCAATTCCACTCTCTTCCTTGCAAACTTGCATAGTTGTTGGTTATCTTCGATACAATGCATCTACATTTGTTTTTCATTGCCTTGGGTAACCTCCTAGGTCTTGGCATATCGGCATGTACCTATATCAATCATCAAGGCAAACATGCATGTTATAACCATTTTATGCAACAATTATCCCATTCACAAGAATTTTCATTTTCATAATCTAAACATGTGTATTCATATCACAAGAGTGAGTGTGAAATTCTATCCCAATACTTATATGTATGGATATTTCTTTACTTCACAAGGCTACCACAAGTGAGATTTTAGCTCGTTGTCCTTTTCGACACACCCTCCTTGATCCCAACAAACATGCAACGTGAATCTCTCATAGTAGATTCATTCAAGTTTCCTCTTCCTTGCATCCACTTACCCTTTCAAGCTTAGGCGTTCCCTTCTCTGCTAAATAGTCCCTTAGGTGATCCATCATTTACCAAGGCATTTATGTGCAAGAAGACTATCAACTTATAGAGTTTTATTGTCAGGTATCCCACTAACAACCTCTATTCAACCAATAGCTTACAACAACCTGCATTTGCCATTGCTAAGTAGATTCATTATCCCACATGTATCATAAACATACAAATACTATGAGTTATCGCTTTATCTTTCAACTAGCTTTAGAAATAGTTATTACATAAATCTAATTCCAAATAATATAGGAATTCCCACATAATACTTAGCTTTCAATTATGGGGCGTCCTTGTCTTCATTATGCCTTACATTCATTGCCATATCTAAGACATCTCTTCCTACGACTTTGTTCTCTGGACATAACTTTCATGTAGTCAAACCAAACATGACTACTTATGCATACAATTCTTTCACTGCCACATTCACAACAACCCATAAAATGATTTTAGAATTATAAGATACCAATAATTCCATCATTTCAACTATTAACATATTAATTGCGATGAAATATAGCACAAGCATGCATTCATACAATGCAATCAAACGTATGTGCCAACATACATGTATGCATAATCACCACTTGCACACTTCCAACAATTTTTATTAAATATATTATTATCATTAACATTAGTATTTATTTGTTTTGTAGGGTACCTCCCTCCCCCTCTTGGTGTGTTGATTGTCTTCATTATTATTATTATTATTACGTTAATTTATCCATTTATATTTCTTATTATGCACCCATGACACATAATACCACATTCTCATGTCATGCATTCCACCATGATTGTAACATCCCCAGCCACTAACAGGCCGGGCATCGTCACTGAGTAAACATCTTTTTGCTCTGATACCATTTTGTAACGTCCCCGACCCCCAACTGGTCGGGCAACATCACTTCGTAAACATCTCTTACTCTGATACCATTTTTGTAACATCCTCATCCACCAACAGGCCGACCAAGCTACCTCATAGAAATAACAATTATCATCTGCATATAAATATAAACATAAACATACAACATATTATGCTAATACACAGATTAATGTGGAAATAACAATAGAAGCATACATGCAGTAATCACAGGAAAAACCCATAAATATAACAACATATACGGGCAATACTCATCAATATAGCATGTACAAATACACAACATGTAAATGAACAAAGAAATGGGTACTTATCTTTTAATTGAAGTACGTCAATTGTGTGTAGACCTTCCATGAACCTCCCAGCCATAGACCACATTGTTCATCACTCTCAGCAATGGGTCACCCCCAAGCTGAGACTAAACTCCACCGGGCAAGGGATTCCTAGGTTAGGCAGGGACAACAAGAAACTGCATAGTACAATAGCAAGGATTTCATCCAAGGATCCACTTACGCCCACAACTCACAAACTCTCATTCCCCACATGCTTGTCCCACCCCATGAGTGTACACCTTCATTGTCACACAGTCCATCGACTGCTACACCTCCCTTTCTGGGGCTTCACCAACAGGTCGGATCAGGAATTCTCAGAGCTCTGTAGCTGCTCTAGACTCCCTCCAAGAGAACTCACTTCCTCAACACACTCTCTCTCACCTAGAGAGAGTTGCTCATAGGTCTGACAACCTACTTTTTCACTCTCGCTCCTCAACACACGGGCATGGTGATGGCAACAACAGAAACTGGACGTGGGGAACGGTACTGATAGGACAATACGCAGGCAACCCCCATGGTATAGGTTCAGTAAGATATTAGTTCGGGCTTGATGTAGAGGTTCAGGATGGTTACAGTTCAACCATGGCGGAAATGTCTGACTGCGTGCTTGCTCAGTGTATGAGTGAATCCCCCCCCAATGGATGGTCAGGAAGGTCCGAATGGTGAGAATGGTGAGAACGCCCCCCCTAAATCTGCATGTGTTTTGGATGACACTTGGCTCTTTAGGAGCACATTCCCCCCACTTGGAACTTGTTCCTCTCCCTAAAGGAACTTAGGATAAATTAATATCCTCTTTACAACTTTTAGAATAATAATATATTATTCTATTATGCTCTTAAGCTTAGCCCTTTTCCCTCAATCTCTTAGCCTCCTCCCTTGCCCAACCTAGTGGAGCTTAGTACCCCATACTCTTTCTTCGTGGTTAGTCTACATGCAATGATGTTGTTATATTAATAATATGAATACATGTACAAAACAGGCTCCTGGCCTCTAACATCTAGGCTCTCCTGCCTAATAAGAATATAAGCCTCCTAGCTTATAACACTCGGCTCACCAGCCTACAAAACATGTTACAATTCATGATTACAACCAGGGCTCGACCTTGGGATATTACAATCCCCTCCCCTTATTTATGCACAATCCTCAATGCATTTTATACCATGTATAATACAAAATTCTTCAAAAATATCCAAGCTTTTGTTGTTGGAGCTTGTTAATCACCTAGTGCTCTGCTTTTAGGCACCAATTCTGTTATTCATGCTACAACTGGAAGTCATTTGCTCTACTCCATAGAGCTGCTTCAGGAAGAATTCAACCCACTGTACCACTTGACACATCCTCCTTATGGTAGCTACCATGCCATAAGCATTTATGAGTTGCCTCTTCCTTGTTGAACTCACCCTTCCAGGTTCATGTATCCTTTCACTGCTACAGAGTCCATCAACGGTCCATCTTGCCAAGGATTTCACACACAAGGAGAGTGCCAACCCACTACCAGAGCCTCTCACCAAGGTTCTCCATTAAAGGGCTTCAGTGTCTCTAACAATAGTTCTTCTTCCAACATTCCAACTTTAATCAATATCATCTCATCTGCATCACACACATGCAGTTATCATGAGAGAACATAAAATAATTCATTTAGAAACTCAAACTGAGTTCAAAGGAAATTTAAATTTCCCCAAAACATGAAATTCTATTTCATAATTCTTCTTGGATGTTGTCATATTAGGATTGCTTCATCTTACATACAACCAACAAATTGTCAGTATTTCCTGTACATCATAATTGAATTGCAATATGTACAAAACCTTATGCAGTGATCTTATAATTGTCTGCACCTAGCAATTCAACCACAATTACCAAACAATTTTATTAAATATAGAATGAATTATCAGTCTATGCATAAGCTTGTTCACAGTAATATTAGTAAGTTCATTACTTCTTTTTTGAACAAGAAATTTTTCTGTAGTCAATGCTTACGTGACTACTTGACTTGTAACTTTCCTGTTGCAATGTCTAACAACTCCTGAAATGTGCTCAACTTCATGAGTTAACAACATTTCAGTTGTTAGTAACAATTATTTCCATGCAATAATATATATTCATGTACTTACAAATCACATTCAACAGATGCATTTAAGTATACAATTCTATCACTTACTATGCATGAGTGCAATTCTCAATGCATATTTATTCAATGCACCTTGCATTGAATTACATAATGTTCTTTATCTCAGTCATGTATCTCACCACCCATAAGTTGGAATTCTGGCCAATGTCTTGACACATTCCCCACACACTTCCTATTGTCCTTCCAATTAATTGGATGCCTTCCTTTTCGAACCGAACACTACACCAAGAATATAATTCAGTGGTGTTCATTAGTGTTAGCAAAAAGGTTGCAGTCCAAGTTTTATTTAAAGGTAGGAAGTTTTTGGTTCCTGTGTGGTTCGTAACCTTTCCATATCCATACTTTTCCATATCCAACCATGTTCTGGTCTCATACATGACTAGCTTTACTGGCATTCATTCCTATAACAAGTTCTTACTTTTTATTTCTCTGGTTATTACCCCATAACCAAATTAACATGACTTCTACTATGTCAGCGTGTGCATTCAAAAGATAAAAGTTTTGATAACTATAACATGCCTCTAGCCTTTACCACCTCTAGTGGTATCTTATTCATGTTAATGCATTCAAACAACACCATCCTGTGTATCATAAAGTTCAATCTGGGAAGATTCTTACCTGAATTTCCCTTTGGAAATTATGCAACACAATTTCAAAAGAGAATACTTACCTGCATAGCTGCCATTAAATGAATTTGATGTTACCTGACTAGCGGATGATAGTAGAAGCTTTCATGCCTCTATTATCAAACTTATAACCAACACTTCAATTTTCTGTTGCTTCCTTCCATATACATCAACATCATCAACAACACTTGCAACATGAAAGAATTCTTTCCTTTGGCTGTCCCAACAAGCCATAACATACTTGTTGCCACATAAATTGCAACAACTTCCTTCTCCGTGTACAACTTTTCCTTGTTGATTCCACAAGTCTTCAATTCTTCCCGGATTCCTTAATCTTCTTGTGCTCTCACTGTAATCATTGTACATGATTCGTTCTAACCTGAGCACTTTCTAGCCAACCACTCTTGGTTTCTTTTGCATTTACAACCAAATACTAAGATGATGTTAACCTTCTACATTCATTTGTTTCTTGGATCCAACCAATCCAACTCGTACTTGGATGAATTATAGTTCCAATCAAGCTATTTTATAGACTCTAGATTCTTCAACATTCATTTACTTTTTCAAACTGAACTACTTTAGCCTTTTTTTGACTGACCACCTTAGTACTTGAGGTTTCTTGTACCTTCTCTTCTCTTTGACTACTAGTCTCAAACTTGACTTGCATAGCCAATCTCTATTCATACTGTAAGGATGCATATATGCCCCATTTGCTAGTTGCATAGAATTATTTGACATCCATTTTTTTATTTTTATTTTTGAAACATTTCTTCAGCTGCATTGTTGAAATTTCTCTAATAGCTACAACTTCGGAAATTCCTTGGACTGTTCTCAAATTCCTTCTTTATCGAGGCAAGGGAATGCCTTGTGATGGCAGTCTAAGACAATATGGTGTTGGTCCAACCAATCCATACTGATTTAACAGTCATATGAACCCAAAGGCAAGATGTTCCAATCTGCCTTGGTGCTTAGCCCAACCATGCCCATTGGACCTGACTTAACCAACTCAATTACTTTCCTCTTGGCTCCTGTAGCCAACTGTACTAGCCAAGATTTTCCATGCTTGCTTCTTGGAAATTGCAATCTTTCCACTGCCTTGGAATCTATATAGCTATGACTAGCTCTTGAATCAACTAAAAATAGTAAATGCATGGTTATTGATCATACCTTCTACTTCAATCATGTGTGATTGAAACTCTGCTTACTTGTTGTTTAGGCTGCATAGGTCCTTGGTACATTTCTGATGCAAACCCCCTCTTTCTCCCTGATTGTGCGACTAGTCGGTCTAGGATAGATCAAATTGGTGGAGTCAAATTGGCTCTCATGCTCCTGCTGAGCCCCAAAACCTTATCCATAGACTTATGTTTCCTTCCTTGTGCTTGAAATAACGAACGAGGATATTTTCAAAACCCACAGAATCCTTTAAGGGACCCTATGCCAAGTTAGGGGCCAATCCGATGATACCCGAGGAATTTCGAGACTTCTCACTCCACCTGGTGCAGGTCTGAACTCACCTAACCTTTCAGGCGCTTCTCTAAGCTTCCCGTGCTTCTAAATTTAGCTTTCAGGCCCTATTAGTTTTCCTTTGGTGGTGCTAGCATATGACCGCGAATATGACCAGGCACTTACTCCACACTTCAGAGTTTCAAGCTTCGGTGTTTTCAACTCACCACAATGCCAATATCTCGAACTATAAACTCATGAAGTTCACAACTGACGTGAGAGGGATCAACAGTTCCACTCTCTATCCAAATCAACGGTCATAAATAGCTTCAGGACTTCGTGCTTCAAGATTTCCTAGGTCTTCAATGCCACAAACCTCCAGAGTGACAACTCTTCGGAGTGTCAGATCTTCTGACACACGTCCACGACTGTAAACTGTCATGATGAACTCTAGCACTTCGGCCTTCAGGAGTTCTCAACTCACGCGACCCCACTTTCCTTCGAAGTGGCTATCGTTCGAAGTGAAGTATATGATGACACTTATCCTTTGCTGACGGATCGCAAATGAACTACGACTCTCCAACCTTCAGGAGTTCTTTCTCCACCCAACTCCATCTTCCTACGGAGCGTTCATGCTCCTGAGTGCAGGATCTGGTGACGCCTGTCCCCGCATGATCAACAACCCATATCTGTTTCGACTACCGATGACTTCGAAAGTTCTCCGCCCTTTTGCACTGGCTTCCTCTGAAAATCAGGATCTTCTGCCACATGTCTCTAAATGACGCACAATTGAGATCTTCTCTGCTACTTCGGGCTTCAGGGGTTTTTGAAGTACCACACTTCAAATCCTCTAGATTTAATGATCAACTGTCACGTGTCTTGCTACGCAAATGACTAGTATTTACTTCTATGCTTCGAGCCTTCGAGATTTTTACACACTCCTCGATTGAAATCTTCTAGAGTGCTGCTGCTACGAATTTCACGATCTGTTAACACGTACTTCTGGGCGCCAATGACCAGGATCTACTCTGGCTTTCGGAGCTTTGACGATCTTGCATGCTCCCCCAATGAAAACTCCCGGAGTGTTGTTGCTCTAGAGTTTTAGATCCATCACTACCTGTCCCTCCTGACAAAGGGTGGTCCCAATCCACTTCAAAACTTTGACGATTTCACTCTCCTGTCCACTCGAGCTCTAAATTCTTGAATTTCACGAAGTCTGAAGGACTTCAGGAATTAACCTTCATGCAACTTACCTGGATCCAAAGACTCTCTATCCTTCGTGCTCATATCCAATGGCTGGAAACTGTCTTCCTCCTCAATGCGCTCCTCCTTCTCTGGATGTATATATTTGATGGTCTAGATCAAATCTCACAACCAAATTGACGGTTGTAGTAGCTCCTCCCTCCTGAGCTCCCAAACTTGAGGCAAGTTCGTCTGCGCGCACTTGTGCTATCTCTCCTGAGCTTTGAATTTGCTTTGAATTCCAAAGGGTCTCATCCCTTCACTCCCTCAAAGGATTCTTGCGCCCTACTGACACTCTCTGTACTTCTTGCATTGGCTCTATGCACACCTAGCATAACTTACAGGTTTTTCAGTAACTCTAGTTGTGCCTCCTCTGCACATAATTTTCTTACTTCTTTCAATGCGGTCTGCTCAATCAAGAATCCTCATGGTTCCTTCTATAAGCCTTTTCTGTTCTTAGAACAAGAATTCAGGCGCTAGCCCCCTTTTTCTTCGGTCCCCAAATCATGTGACTACAAGCTGTGACCAAGCGCTAAGCTGATAGGCTCTTATCCAAAACTTCTGGTTTTGGAGAATTTCACACCTTCTTCTCTCATTTATTTTGAACGTCGAATTGGCAAACACACAGAGTGTGGTGGATCTACGGTCCATGGCTCCTAAGCAACTAACGACTGAGATTTACTACGGAGCTCCGATTTCGTGAGTTTTCGAAGTACCGTTGCATAGATACATCGAAGTGTTGGACCAATGAATTTATAAACAACACATCAACAATCCGTTCCTTCTAGTTAAGCAACAACCACGATCAACTCTAGGACTTTGGGCTTTGGAAGTTTCGAACTGTCCATATTCTCCTTTCTTCTGGAGTGCTGAATTACTGGACTGTTGCATCTGTTGCCACGTACCCTCTCCCTATCAACGGTCAAGATTAACTCCGGGACTCCGAGAGTTCTTGACTCAAGGAACTGCAACACAATACCTCCAGAGTACCAAGTCTCTAGAGCTTGGAATCTGATGCCACGTGTCCTTTGTGACCAACAGTCAAGATTAACTTCAGCCTTCGGGAGATATCGACTCAATGTTAATTGTAACACCTTTCCTCCGGAGTACCAAGTCTCCAGACTGTTGGATCTATTGCCGCATGTCCTCCGTGATCAATGGTCAAGGTAGACTCTGACCTTCGGGTCCTTGGGAGTCTTTCCACTTGAACACAATTCCTCCGGAGTGCCCAGTCTCCGGACTGCAGGATCTGGCGCCACGCGTCCACTGTGATGAAGTTACTGTGGGCCTCATCTAATTAAATACTTCGACAAGGTTTTAACTACTTTATGAATTCATCAGGGGCCCCACCATCCATGCTCGAGAGGAGTGTCACATGGTGATACTAGAAGCAGACACGTGGCCCTATCAAATGGGTGACACATGTCACGTTCTAACTAGCATTTCAATCTTCCAAAGGTTCTTAACTCACTGACACATGGCACATCCCATGTTCCCACGTCATCCCACGTTACATCAACAATCCATGTCACTTCGGGACTTCGGGCTTCTGAAGATTTTACACTTGCATTCCTCAAATTTTCCTGAACTCCGAACTCTCGAACTTCTTTACCTTCTGGGGTCCACATAGTACAGTTGTCAACAATTATGGGTGTGGCACATGGCATGTCTAGGAAAGGTCCACATCACCACATGTGACGTCATCATGCCACGCCACTTCAACTCTTCGGCTTTGGGACTTCGGGCTCCAGGGCTTCGGGAGATTCCACACTAGCACACTTCAATTCTCTCGAACGCCGAACTCCGAATAATCAGATCTTCCGACATGTGCCTCCTATAATGGACGGTCCGGATGAACTCCAGACTTTGGGACTTCATGAATTTTCACTCTATCACATCTTATTACTACCGAACGTCGAATTCTCGAACTAGCCAATTTGCTGACACGTGTCCCTTTTGATGAACAGTCCGGATTAACTTCAGACTTCAGAAGTTTTTGCTTTATTCACACCTTGTTTCTCTGGAACGTCAAACTCTTGAATATGTTGATCTGCTGACACGTGCCTCCTTTAATTAGCGGTCTGGATCAACTCCAGACTTTGAGAGTTTTCACTCTAGCACACTCCATTTCTCCCGAAGTGCCGAACTTTCAAACTTATGTGTGATCTACGGCTCACAATCACTTGCGCACAGATTCGATGGCTGAGATTTGTTCTTCATTGCTGCGCCTTACCTCTTGCTCTTGAATCGATCTAACGGCTCTGATTTGTCTTTGGTTGATCCAACGGTCTAACACTTTTCCTCGGATCTACAGTGTAGATCCACTACGGGACTTCGAAGCTTCGACACTTTTTCTCTCTGACAAGTAACTTCAAACAACCGGAGCGACGAAGTCCAGAAGGACTTCGGTGCTTAACCACCATGCTCATTTTTCTAGATCTGACAGTTGTGAGGGATCCTCCTTCTCTCGAACAGATCATACGGTCCAAATTATAAACTTTGTGGCCCAATACCGTGGTTGCAGTGGTATCCTTCCTCTGTAGGTGTTCTTAAACCGCTATACTTCCTAAGCTTCTGAACACAGTCCAAGTTTTCACAGAGTGCCTTCCTGGCACTCAGGAGCGCTCTGAAATTCGAATTTTGTCCCACTTGACAATAATTCACTCTGAAACCTTTGCTTCATTAACCACCTATTTGGCCCATTCGGGCTCAGTGTTGAAACCATGACACTGATACCAATTTGTAACGTCCCCAACCACCAACAGGCCGGGCATTGTCACTGAGTAAACATCTTTTTGCTCTGATACCATTTTGTAACATCCCCGACCCCCAACTGGCCGGGCAACATCACTCCGTAAACATCTCTTACTCTGATACCATTTTCTTAACATCTCCGGCCACCAACAGGCTGACCATGATACCTCATAGAAATAACAATTATCATTTGCATATAACTATAAACATAAACAAACAACATATTCTGCTAATACAAAGATTAATGCAGAAATAACAGTAAAAGCATACATGTAGTAATCACAGGAAAAACCCATAAATATAACAACATATATAGGCAATACTCATCAATATAGCATGTACAAATACACAACATGTAAATGAACAGAGAAATGGGTAATTATCTTTTAATTGAAGTACACCAACT
>ML841380.1:17440-31724 GCA_009831015.1 Picea engelmannii | reverse complement strand
ACCCACAAACATCATTCGTCGAAGGTAGGAAGTGTGATAGAGTAAGGATAATGATTTCTACAATGATCTTCGATAAGGTGAAGCTAGGAATGCTCCATGCCAACTTTCATCCACAAAGATCCCATGTTATATCTCCAACGAAACTATGGGTCCCACCATGCTCATCATGGTCCCCTGTGATATCTCCTACAAAACCATGGGTCCCACCATGCTCATCATGGTCCCCTATTATATCTCCTATGAAACTATGGGTCCCACCATGCTCATCATGTGTCAAAGAAAAAAACTCTTTGAATAAGATCTTAACTCGACCATATGTCTAAAGAAAGCATCAAGGTCTTAGTGATCATTAGAACACACAAAAGGGAAAACAAAAAGGCCCTGTGCATCCATCAGTCCAATTAACCATCTTTCATTCAAGAGGAGGCGAGGTTGCTCAATCTCGAAGGTAAACCCTATAAGCAACTCTTTGACACTGGGTAACAAAGCCTTCCAAAGGAAAAAGAATCTAAATTGTTAATCTTTCAAGGATAAGGAAAGCCTTGCAAATCAACACGAATTAGAATGGTGATGCTTCTATTTCTAAAAAGAGGGGATTTGACACAAAAAGACCCTAAAAGGAACTACCTCGAATTATTTAAGCATAGTTAACTCTTGGTTTGCTAAGGGTTAGGTCTCAAAGCCCCCGAAGCCAAAAATTTCAAGACCCACACTTTAGGTATGGGAGTGTCGAGGACTCAACAAATCCATAATAGATAAACTATCTTGTAATGTCATCATAGAGATATAATTTTTATAAGTTGTTGATGAAATTGAAAGTTTTGAAAAGTCAATTTGAGAATTTAAACAATATCTCTAGATGTTATAAAACAAAAGTCATCTACAAGGTAATAATCAGTGGGGTGCATTGTGTTTGGTGTTTTGGAATAGATTTGACTACTTAAAAAACTCTTCTACACAATCTGACTTTTTGCAAAAGAAAGGAATCTTAAATCCAACTATGCTTTAAGGTCAAAGAAAACTTAAAAGGGAAAGACGTGATGTTAGAAAACTTTCTGGATAAGCATTGTGTCGCGAGTTTTGAAACATCCAACGTTTCGAGTGGACACTTCACCCATCATTAGGGACAAATAAAGCTTGAATGTTAGAAAAGAGTGTTGGGGTTTATATATAAGTGGAAAGGCAAAGGACCGTTAAAGAGGGAAAGGGGAAATTAAAGTGGAAAATTAATAAAATAAAACACTAGCCGTTAAGATTAAAAACTAAAAGAATAATCAAATTAGCCGTTAGTATTAATAAGTTGATAAAATAGTCAAATTTGAAGGAGTAAAAACAAATATTTGCTAGATAATAAAACAAGGACAATATGAAGAACTAGAATAATGTAGAATAATGAATTAAAGAATTAGATGAAGTGGTGTAAAGTAGTAAAATAATATAAGGATCATAACAGATTAAGAATTAGGGATTATAATAGATTAAGAATTAAAGAAACAGTCAAAGTGGAAAAGAGTACAATGTTGATAAAATGATGAAGATGATTAGTAATAGTTGAAAGAAAGTGAAATGATGTTGATAATATGAAGATGATAAAAAGAAAATGAATCATAAGAGGTGAATAAGATTGGGACAAAACAATAATTAAAGAGTAAAAAGATAAGAGGAGGAGGTTAGGAGAAGGAGGACTCTGAACAATGATTCAAGTGATGAATGGTGGGTTTTCAAGATTGGCTCAGTTTGTAGCCATCTTTGTGGTTGAAATTATTCAGATATTTTTCAATTTCAAGAGCTTCATAAATGAGGCGAGAGGAGTAATAAGAAGTGGATGCTAATATTTTTGTTTGGTCAAAGCAAATAAGGTATTTGGATTTAGAGGAATGTTCGGTGTTATATCCTTGATGAACACGTTATAATTATGTAGTGTCACCACTAATTCATGAGTATTCACCAAGGGTGCAATAATATTAGGCCTTGGGATATTTGTAACTACTCACCATTCATGAATTCTACCACTTCATATATTATTTGTCTATGGCCCTCTGTCTTTTTCCTGATATGAATTTATGGATTGTAGCTACCCTCACATCAAATAAGGAAGAAGCACACATACAACCAATATATACCAAGGCATAATACAATTTCATTTATATTTTCCACCAATACAACATCATAACAAGGAAAGTGGAAAGTGCACAAGAATCAGGATATCGCAGCATATCCATGATGATTCTCCTATTTGTCTAAGGACCAGAAGTTTGCTTTTAATCATTTGATTGATTGGATAGTTATGATTTTTATTGAAATTTGGGCCTATAACTTAAAATAAATCTGTTAGTAAGGAACCAAATCTCTCAATTGTTGAAATTGTCTTTTTCTTTGGGGACAATACAATCAATGTAGATCCATGTTAACTCCGGATCTATCAAGTGTCGAAAGGAATCAAATTTCCCAAGGTATAAATTTTTTGATCGTTTATTCAGGCTGGTTGCAATTTCACTCAACTCAGTAAACTCAAAACTTATGCAAATATAAATATGTGAAAACCAATTTTGATTATTGTCAAGATATTTTCATTTGCATTGTAACAATATTTCTATATAACTGTCATATCTATAGTATTCATATTATGTCTAAATCTGGTATCTCTCTTTTTTATCGCTCTATATGGCAGTATTTATATTATGTGTACATATCAAATCTCTCTTTCATATATAGAGAGATTTTTATTTCCATCTGTATCTATATTTGGCTGACATATTATTACTATTGTTTGTTATAAGTATTATCATTTTTTTGAAACCTACATATGATGACATAAGCATTACCCACACGACAACATCTCTATCACACTGGGCTGTAGAACTGGTGTCTTTCAGCACAATGATGAGTGTGATGTATTAGAGAGAAAAAACAGAATCAATAATAGTGTCTAAATAGTTGATATCCAAACAAAGAATCATTATCAAATCCATGTTTAAAGATCATCATCTTTTCCTTCTTCTCCAAACGGTTTACATGATAATTGTCTCCATTAGATGCATCTCAGATACAAGTTGTGCATCCACCGTGCACCGAGCTTTAAATCAGCTCACATTCTGCTTTTACTCGGGTGCTGACATAAATTAACTGAAAAATGACTTTTCATCCTCTTCAAGCAGTTCCCAAAAAAATACTTTTGAAGTAAATGTAATTGTCCTAATGCCATGTGGCCCAGAATGAACAGCTTCTAATCTATGATTCTGTGTAGACTAGATTTAGAAGCTTCTGAACATTCTGAATGTATAATTCAACAAGCCAAGTAACCAGCAAGCAGCATCTGTAACGAGTTTATCCATGATTCATATTCTTTTACCATGGCAATGAGATGCAACATGGGACCAAGAAGTGGAAATTAATTTTTAACATCTTGTATACATCATTAAAATCACGTTTGCTTAAAATCTAGGAAAGGCTGATACGGGAATATGCAATGGATTACAATCATGCTTTTAGTTTTGGGGTGAACATGTACATCGCTGCAAAAACCATGCCATATCAGCAAGTCTAATGGGGCTACCTGTAAGCATTTTAAAAATGTGTGCAGCACAGCTACTCCAAAGATTATAGCTATCATGACGAACCCCTTTTAGCACTTGATTCAAAAATTAACTTTCACGCACATATCTGAATGTCAGATTTATTCTCAAACCCGGCAGTTTCATCCGTTTGGGAACTGAATGTTCCCAATCCCTTTGGGTATAACCTTTCATTACAAAAAGTGAACCATGCTTGAGCATAAAGGAGTATCGGTCTTTAAAGACGTGTGAATGGCTGTCTCCCCCGTTTGTTTTCAACTTTTCAAATATGTTCACAGTGTTTGACTGAAAAGCCCTCTTTGTGCTTGGGGGAGTTGTTGATTCAGCAGACATTTGGGTTGTTCTAGTCCCCTGAAATTCTGACTCACTATGTCTGGTCTTTTTATCTTCATTGGTATCAACACCAGTGTTTAATGCCTGAATGCCCTCCCCTTTTGACGTCTTTGTTTTTTTCTTCCTCATCAAGAATTCACGTTCTGCACCAAATGTTACAGATGCAATTGTAGGAGTCGGACCATACAAGGCTTCATTATCAGAGTGCCAACCAACATAGTCACCCCCATGTTTGTATCTGTTTAGTAACAAACTGTTGAAAGTACTTCCTGGAAGTGCCTCGTGAACCTGGGCATGAAAATAACCAGTCAATATGTACAAAACCCTTACATTGAGTGAAGTTCCTATTCAATAAAAAGGAAACTAACTCATGAGATTTAAACTCTCCACTTCAACCAATCACCGTTTATTCTAATGACATTAGCACACACTTCCATGAGAAGCCATTGAATATACTGGTTTAATTCCAGGCAACTAAAAATGGCTCCTATGGAAAATAGAACTTTCTCGTGAAAAGGAACAACTTACGGCCTGTAGAATATCTTTGAGTGGGGGATAGTCATCCCATGAATGAATGACAGGCTCATACCCACTGTATTTATATGCTGGCAACCCACCCTTGGATACATAGCATGTCTCTCTTGGCTGCAAACACATTCCATTAACAAACATTGGATTTAGATCAAAATAAGATGGGAAAAGGTCAATGGAAATGAAATGATAGCTGCACGGCAACTAAAAAAACATGCAGAAATATTTCCATTGGCTAATGAAAAGCAGCAGTGACTTGATCACCCACATGGTAAGCACAAAAAGAACTTATTGAACATATCTTCAAAAAAAAAACAAGCAGTGTGATTTAGCTGCATGTAAATTGATTTAATACAATGTTTGAACAAATGCAACGTGATGTGAACCTGAACAAATATTTCATAGAACATGCAAGCAAGTGAAGCATTATATATGCAGGAATATTTATGGACCCATTATATTGATGTCAAGGAACACAAATGATGTGAAAGCAGACCCTGAAAAAAAGGAAATGTGTGTATGAACAGTGGCTCACATACTACAAGCAAGCAAAAAGCGAAAGATTGTAAAAGAATTTCTATGTCAAATACAAAAATTCTCAACACTCAGGGAGGTGGTGATGTGAGCACACAAGCAAGAGAGCAGAGAGCCAAAGAAACTGAACAAGATGGAGAACAAATGGAAGGAAAGGCAAGAAACTCTATGTTACATGGCTTTAAATAGATGTAGGAATACACCACGTACAAAACCATAGTCAGCCCAACACTTTGGGCTTGAAACCACTTGACCAAGTCAAACAATAGTAACAAGAAATATAACATAATGTTCACAATACATTATCATCGTTTCCTCCCTGCTGAGGAAATTGTCCATAATATCTGCTGATCTATAAGGGTTAACCCTTTTCAATGAAGTGTGAAACAGTCTATTGGCATTGTGCAGTTGGGATAAGTGTATGGACCCATGTGTCCTATGAAACTTGAGTGCTTGAACCAGGGGCAGAATGCTTTGTTGAGTTGAAGACGTTCAAATAAGAAACCATGGAAGGTCCTCCCTGCTTAAGAACTGAACTTACTGTAATCGTTGAAGCACTTGAGCAGAAGATATTGATTCCATGAGCTTGGGTTGAGGCGAAACATGAACAGGAGGAACTACACAAATAGTGTTGGATTCTAAAGGATGTACATTGTAGATCTATATTTCGTAGTTGATGAGTGTAGGGCAAGGCATTGAATGAATCCTTGTCTGAAGTTAGATAGGATAGATGAGGATTGGGGATGTCACTTGGTGCATGGAGGTGTACCTTTGTGCTCAAGTACAAACCCTTTGAATTATCAGTTTTTGTCCCAGAAGGCTTCTGTAGGTTGGACGGAGTAAGCATGACATGGGAAGCTGTGAAATAGCATCTGATTTTCTAGCACCTGTCAGAGAGAAATTTAAGGAAGAGCTACCAAATGTTTATAATGTCTGGGATATTATGGATTCCTTTGATGGTATTTTTCTTGAGGAAGCTCCAAGTGAAAAGAGTATTGATGTAGCACCTTCAGAATCAGGAACTAGGTTGAATTTATCAGTTGGGTCAGCATTGTCAGCGTCGAATTGTCAGCTATCAGAAGAGTCATTTAATGGTCAGGATGAGTTGGACAAGATTTTTGGGCCATCCACTACACATGTCTTAGAGCCTGGAGATATATACTTTGGTAAAGAGGATACCTTTGACAGACAAGATGAATATAAAAATGAAAAAATAGAAAAACTTGATCACCTTGAGATGAATGTTAAATCGGATCGAGATCCCTGGATGATAAAAATCGGAAAAGGTACTTCAAAGAAAAGAAGAAAAAATGGAATAAATCTTGTGAAGGATGTTAAGGATAATGTTATTCATGATGAGTTTAATAGTAAAGATGTCATCCCTGTTAAGGATTATGCCAAGCCTTTCAAGGAAAAATAAAAAAGATAAATTGTAAGCTTTTCCCAAAGGCACAAAGGAAAGGATCTACAGAAATCTTAATCAGATGGTTGAGTCGAGATTTCAGTCAAAATCTCAGAAATCAGGGTAAAGTCAGAAAAGTCTTCAACAACTCTTCTCAGCCAGTTGGACGACAAAAGGTTAAATCTGCCAATGAAATGGCTCCACCTTGAATTGGTCTTCAGCGAAGTCATTTGATGCCCATGGGGGCATCCTTTGTAACATACTTCTCTAACCCGTTCCCTTGTATTTTATCTTCATTTCTTCCTTGAGGTGGTGCACTCCCAAGTGGGGATGTCAATCCCAAGGATTGACTCATCCTCACTCCCACCTAACTTCATGAGGTGGCATGCCACCTCTATTCCTCACTTTGAGAGGTGGCAATCTCACACCACTCTCTCTTGCCACTCGCCCTCCTCAAGGAGATGCGCCCTCTCCACTTGTCACATGCCTTTGCCTTGGGATCTTCTCCCAAATGGTTTTATAAGCAAGTCGACCTCTCCTCTTTTTGGTTAATGGGAGTTTGTCTTGGCTTCTTGTTGTAATATTGTAATACTCTTTTGATTTTGGAATAAAAGAAGACTTTGGAGGTCATATTGGTGGCTTGAATTGTGTGTGGATGCAAGTGCTTATGAGGTGAAATTGTTCCATTTTCTTGTTATGCAATTATGTTAAAGTTGGACTATATAGAAGTATTGTTACTCATTTAGGATAAGATTGCTAAGCTAGTTTGCATTAGTGATCTTTATATTTATCTATTCAAGAGATCTGTATATGCTTTATTTGTTTTCCTTAACCAATATTGCTATTTGAGTCTCTTTTGTAGGTGATACCACTATGCATTAGTGATGTTATTATTTATCTATTCAAGAGATTTGTATATGTTTTATTTGTTTAACTTAACCAATATTGCTACTTGAGTCTCTTTTGTAGGTGATACCACTATCTAACCTTTTCTTGCAGGTGTATGAAGCTTTGGAAACCTCACTTGGAGGATTGGATGATCTAGCTTGATTCCACCTTTCCTCTAAGATCTTTGAAGAAGATCCCTCCTCATTCCACCAAAGAAGGACCCCATTTCCCAAGAAGTTCCAAGCACAAGCTTATTCTCTCTCTCCTTCACAAAATTTCGTTCTTTTTGGTTCCTTTAAATTGCATGCATTAGTTAGATCTGAATTCTAATTGAAAAATTAGCTTTAGTTTCAATACTTGTGCATGCATATTACTTAGATCTAGATTCAAGTTTTATTTCCTCATCTAAAAGCTAGATCTAAAGTAGACTTATCACTTTTTTGCAAGTACTTTCATCTAGAATTTTAAAGGCTTAAAAGTGACAGTTTTAAAAAGTTCTTTCATTGTAAGATCAAGCTACTTAGTGTTCATTTGTTTGTTGTTTTGAATAGCAAACAAAAGTCACTAAAAGAAATCTTATTTAGGCTTGTTGAAGTGTTGTAATTTACCAGTTAGATTCAATTTTTACTTGGAATTTTTCTGCAAGTTTTGGGCTTTAAGTTTTATAATCCAAAGACACTTTCCAAAGTGTTTTTTGGGGCTATTTGATCTCTTTCACTTGCTGTTTTTTGCAGGTTAGTGAATAAACAAAGGGAGACTGCCGGATTTTGGCGGAATCAGAGCATCTGGGACACCCAGAAGCACCTCATACTTCAACAAAAACATTTGAAAACTTGTAAGCTTGGTGGTCTTGTCCTATATAAGGGACCACAAGCATTTCCCAAAGAGCATTGTAAATATCATCAATAAAAACAAATCCCCACTCTTCAATCCCCCTAGGGGGAAACAGTGTCATTGTGTGATTGCTTTATCTGGGTTATTTTGCTTCAAGTTTACAATTCACGCCTAAAGGGAAAGCTAAAATTAACCTTAAAATTTATCACAAGCATTGCAACACATTAGATTAGATTTCATTTTCTTAGTTAGTTAGTTAGATTTCAACTTCTAGATTAACTTAGTTAAACATATTTTGCTAGATTAGTTTCAATTTCAGTATTTATTTTATGTTATTTCAATTTGGCAAATAAACATTTCCCCTCAGCTCCCCGTAGTATGCTTTGAACCCTTGCGAGCCTAGCTCAACTTGGGGAACTCATCGGAACTAGAGTTGGTCGGTGTGGATTAGTTTTGATTAGGAAAATCTTTAAGTTGCTATTGCTTGTTTGGAAACGCAAGAGAGCTATGTGTTAAGTCAAACAAGAACTTTGAGATCTAGGTTCTCCTCATGTTGGACATCCGACAGTATCTTGAGCTTGTGTGTGAAGTCAAAGGGATACTCTCCCTGTTGAACATCCGGCAAGCTCAGCCTCCAAGCTAAGGGATAGCCTCTTAGAGGCCAAATCTAGATTAGATTTTCTTTTCTTGCAACACATAGCACACATCTCACACAAGTGGCTTGCAAACACAAGAGCCATTTCACAATAAACCTAATCAACTCTAACTAAAATTTTACAAGGACAATTCACATTGCAATCTTCATTTTGGTGGCATTACGTATATCTTGCAATTTTTTCCACTGGTCTCATTACTTTTACTTTTAAAGCCATTTACTTCAAGCATTCATAAAGTCAAATATTTCCTTTATCTTGAAGTATTTATTTGCTTATTGTTATTTATTTGCAAGTATCACTATCTATTTTCTATTATCTTTCATGTAAGTATCTCTGATGTTCTGAATATCTTTTTCATAAGCAATCATAGTGAATGAATGATATATGCTGCTAGTGTAGATTGATTTATTATTATATTGTTCTTGTTGCAATAAACTCCTAGAATCTTTTATTTGTGCTTAGATTTAATTTGAGCCTTAGATTATTTTCCTTAGGGACTACCCCCCTTGGCTTCACTAGGAGTTGGCCTAGACGGAGAAGTCGAGGATCGGGTGACAGAACCTTGACTCGAGACTTGCCCCCAAGGACACACACAGTGGATTGAGGATTTTTCCACATTACCCGAGGTGTCTATAAAGGCGGCAACAGTGGGCATATATCTAAAGACTAAAGGCTACAGGTTACAAGCTACAGCCTACGAGGCTACAAGTTACAACAACCTACAGGCTACAGGCATGTTGTTCAAGTTTCACTTTTTCCCTTTATATTTCAATGTAAACTTCACTATGTTTGTTAATTTGCAAATTGCAGCCTGTTAGACAGTAGACTTAGACTGAGCCAACATCAATTTCATTCTCTTATAGTTTCACCTTTCCAGTTAACCTTTCAATTCTAAAATATCCAAACAAATAATTTTAAAGATGAAGAAATTTAATCAAGATTCAAATGACACCTCGAAAATTCACTGCTGAGGCACGGCAATATGTAAAGAAGGATGAGGCAGACCTTGTCTGCCTTTTATGCCATCACAATTTTACAGGGTCCTTAACAAGAGCAGTGGACCACCATTTTGATATCAATAATGGCAATGGAGCTGGTGTGGAAGGATGCCCAGTAATCTCTGTAGAGCAGAAAACAGCAGTGAAGAAAGACTAGGATAAGTCAAAATCAGAAAAGGGAAAAAGAGAATGAAGAGGCAGCAAATTCAGGGAAAGATATATGTGTCTTGTTCAATTCCCATCCTTCTTTCACCTCAAACATTAGTGGCTCTAGTGCTTCTGTCCCAATAAAAACCAGTGGAACAGCGACATTAAAAACAATTTGGAATCATGTAGAAAAACAACAGGTTAATGATGGTATTGCTGAATTATTTTATGCATGTACAATCCCATTTAATGTGGCAACAAGCCTGTATTATCAAAATGCTTTTGAAAAGGCTGTTGAGTTTTGCAAGGGGCATGTCCCCCTAGATCCAAGGCTCTAAGGACAAGTTAGATGATATCAAACAGTCTTGGAAAATTCAGGTTGCACAATTCTCAGTGATGGTTTGTCAGATTTCCCTCATCGACTATTGATTAATGTGCTGGTCTATTACCCTCAAGGGCTATTATTTTGAAAGCAGTTGGTGCAATGGATCATGTGAAGACATCAAAATATATTTTTGGAATTTTGGATGAAGCAATTAGGGAAGCTGGGGAGGAAAATGTGGCCCTGGTTTAACCAATAATACCTCAAATTGTGTTGGGGCAGGAAAGCTGATTATGAAAAAGTACAAAAACATTTATTGGATCCCTTGTGCAGCTCACTGTCTGGATTTATTGTTGCACAATCTAGCTAAATTTTCATGGGTCAATGAGATAATCCGATGAGCAAAAATAGTGGCAATCTTTATCATTAACCATTGTCTCACTTTGAGCATTTATAGGAAAAATGCATCTAAAGAGTTATTGAAGCCATGAGATACAAGGTTCGCTACATCTTGCATTCTTGAGGAAAAAACAAGCCTAAGAGATGTTTTCAGCAATAATGAGTGGGAGAGATCTCTCCTTTAAATATAATCGAAGGAAAAGAATGTGGAACAAATAATGTTAGGCCCTAATTTTTGGGAAAATATTGGCAAAAAATGTGTGCTTCAATTGTTGATGTGCTCYGCAAGGTTGATGGTGACAAGAYYTGTATGGGTTTTATTTATGAGGGCATGGATCATTTCAAGGAAGCCATTGCAAATGCTTTTGATAATGTGGAAGCTGATTACAAGGAAATATGGGAGGCAGTTGATGGAAAATGGAAGACGATGCATAGCACTTTGCAWGCAACGGCGTCCTATTTGGACCCTATATTGTTTGGGATACCAAGACATCAAGATGAGGAAGGCATGAGTGGACTTTATGAGRMTATTCACGAGATAAATACRGATCCATCTATTGCAACTTTGGTTAGATCCCAGCTTAGGGCATAYAGGTTACAAGGAGTATTTGGAACCAAAGTAGTGAAGTATAATAGGATCTAAAGTGCTCCATAGTATGGTGGGAATTTTATGMATTAGGAGCACCAGAATTAAAATGTTTTGCCATTTGTGTCTTGCGGCGCGTATCAAGTGCATCRGCATRTGAAAGTAATTGGAGCAGMTTCAACCATAATCATTCCAAGAAAAKAAATYGGTTGTTATCTGAAAAATTGGAAAATCTTGTTTATGTTTGCAATAACTTGCAATTGACTTTAAACAATGTTGGTAAAGATTCATCCAATTTGTCTACTTCATGGTTCAAGCCTATTCCAGGTGCATTAGGAGATCAAGATGATATTGAACATGAGTACGACAAAATGAGTGGTGAATCTAACGGTGATCATACTTCTAGTGGCTTCACTAGCTACCCCAATTGGTCTTGATGATGTAGAGCTTTTTGATGTAACAAGTAGGCCACAGGAACACCAAGAATAAAACTTGTGTTCCAGTTCTAGTTTTCTTTTTGGATTCTCAATTTTGTAAAACATTTTAATGTTATGTTTGGTGGACATGTTTCTAAATTTTGAATAAGATATCATAATATTGAAATATATGTTGAATGTTGGCATGCAAATTTCAGTTTTATCATATATATTTAAGGAGCACATTGAATTTTATTAAATATATCTTTAAATTTTACAATTTCTTGAACTTAATGTCTAATTTTATTGCCTAATTTTGCACTGTCGAATTTTTGTCAAACTTCAAGGTCACCAAACACAAACACCAACTTGAACCAAGTGACTTAAGATGGGCAAGATTTGAATCCCCGTAGGATTTAGAATTTTCAAGAATGTCACCACCCTAGCATCGAGAGGCCATGGTGATTTGGACAAGACTTAGACAATAGAACCGAAAAAACATTTTAGACTCCCCAGATTTCAACTTTACTTCAAATAATAACCTATTTTTCTTGCCAAATATAATTTTTATGACTAGAGAAATTATCCTTCAATGACCTTTTAAATGATTAATTCCATCTAATGACTCGAATATGACAATAATTTAAATGGAAATCATCCAACAATAATCTAATGAACAAGTTTTACTTTTTATTATGGACTCAAATTTGTGGGGACCAAATGAAATCCACTCAAAGACTCGAAAAAAATTTGTTGGCCCCTAACTTTGAGCTTTGCAATATTTTGTAATCAAAATATACATTTAAATATTTCTTTGGACTTCAACTTGGGCTTAAAATAGACTCAAATATTAAAAACTTTCTCTGGACTTAAGTATTCTAGACCCAATTCAAGATATAATCAATTGCGCCCATACTTTAACTATTTATCATTGCTTATCTATGACCACAAAGCCCCTTTAGAACATAAGCTCCCTTTTCAAACCCAATACCAAATGTCCAAAGGTAAATATTAAAAAGAGCAGATTTAATAGCATATAAAAGGCAATTAAATTAAATTATACCTTAGGGTACAAATAAAATCTTTCATGGAATATATGCTCCAAACAATGGACCAACATTATTGGAGAATGTGCTTCACAAATACAGCTTCAATATGCAGCCACAAGGAGGATAGCCAGAGGATGGAGGGGTTGCAAGGGGGAGGTCATCACTCATAAATAATTGCATAAAAAGAATCATTAAACTTAGCCCACTTTTTTGTTGATTGCAAGGAACTCATTCCAAATGATCACAAGCTTGAATGGTGGGAAACGAAAGCAGCATGAGATTGCAACTAATAATTTGAATGTTTCACAGTCTTCAATTCTCTCAAAAATCATGCTTCACACTGCTACAAAATAGAACTAAATGTTGCCCCACACAGACTATGATCTCACACTAGGAACAAACGACACTTTTCAAAGTGAGTTTACTACTCTACCAAGAATGCTACCATAGTGGATTTGTACAAGCTGACACAAAGCAAAGTAAATCTTGGAATGGAATACCTATTCTACATAATGGATCAGTACAAAAGGAAACTCTATGAATGAAGATCATCCTTAGTAAAGAAATATGAAAGCGTTTGATGAAAGTTGGAGAGAAGACAAGAAAATGTCTTGAAATTAGAAGTGAGAAATGAGGATTGAAAAGAGACTCCACACTCCCCCGAATGGGGTGATGACGTGCCAGCCCAAGCAGGTGCCCAGGTGTCGGTCGAACATCGCCAGACCAGGCCTCCTCCATGCAATTTAATCACCACTCAGTGAAGTATTGTACCGCCTCATCATTCAACGATCACTCCATGACAATTCAACCTCCTGAAGTTTTATGATGGTGCAGGTATGGGAAGGTTTCGTGATCGTTGCAGGGCGTCGGGATTCTTTGAAACATTATTGCTCACGAATGATGAGAGAGGATGATTATTTGGGGCACAATACCTTCTAGTACCCAGCATTCTATTCAAGGATTTTCTTCATCAAGCCGAGACAGAGTTCTTTGTTGGTCTAGCTCTTTAAATTTGTTGAAACGAGAGTCCCTCGACTGCTCGAATTCTCTAGCATTCTAGTGTCCTTAGCTGGGACATTCTCTCTGTGATTCCTTGTCATCTGGTTGTGGATGCTTACCAGAGGTAATATCACTTTTGGTATTTACCTAGTTTGCATTCATGTTTACAAAGCAGAATTGGGGGTTTGCAATACGTGGTGTTATGGTTCACACTCCTTGTCGTTTGGTGGTGTCTTTGGAAATCCCATTAACAAGAAGAGGTGCCTGTCACCCTGTGCGGGCAACCTGTCAGCTCACTCTCCAAGTGGTCATACTCAGCCACGGTATACAGAGGACAATATAAGATGAAGACAAAAGGAGTGAATGATGGAAATGGGATACAGGAAGAGGGTCAGTGCAGTAGGCCAAGGAAACCAGCAAAAGCATCCCATCGTAGGAAGCCAACCCAGAGAATTACTAGGGCTTAGGCCAAGGCTATGCAGCCAACATGGAATTACCACAACAAATTTCCGGAAGACATTAAGAAAAAAAGAGATAGAATGGAGAAGAAGGTTAGGCAAAAAAGAAGGGAGACACCCAATTCTGAGTTGGAAGAAGAATATCTAGCATGGGTTC
>ML841379.1:22936-45983 GCA_009831015.1 Picea engelmannii | reverse complement strand
GAATTATGGGCAAAGGATACCTAAGTTTGATTACATAGGTAAGATTACAACAAAGCATCATGTCAATAGAATTATTGATTTTACGGATTTGGAGGAGGTTGATTATGAGGATGTGAAATTGAGGCTGTTTTCTCAAAGCCTTGTAGGAGAAGTCAGAAGGTGGTATAAAGGTCTGATAGCTGGAAGTATTCCTTCATTCCAACAACTTGAATATGTTTTCATTGAGAGATGGGAGGTTAAAATAAACCCTTTTCAGGTTATAGATGAATATCGAAACTTAAAGAGGCAGCCTGGTGAAACAGTCCAAGGGTTCTCAACTAGGTTTAATAAAGTTTATAATTCCATGCCTACAGATATAAAACCTCCTCCCGGTTTGGTTATGCTCAATTTTTCAGATAGTTTTGAGGCTGAGATTGCTTATCAACTCAAAGAGAGGAACCTTGCCACTTTGTATGACATGCAAAAATCCGTGGTTGATGTGGAAGCCAATCTGTTGATAAAAAGGGCCAGTATGGAAGCTGGAAGAAAGGAAGCAATGAAAGAGGATATTCCCCCATTGTCAGACCATAAGTTGGACAAAGTGATGAAAATCGTGGGAAGACTGATAGAAAATTTAACGCTGTAAGATGAAATCATAGCTACAAAGCAACCAATAAGATCTCTTGCTGAAGCAAATTTTATAGAACAAGAAGAAGTTGCTAGTCCAAATTTTCCTTTTGATGATTCATGTTGTCCTCAGTTAGAAGCTGATGATTTTATATATTCTTTTGTGGACAGTCCTAAAACTAGATTTATAGATGAACATAAAAACAATCAACTTTCTTTCTCAATGTTCATGGTTGATGATGTTTATTGTGAAGTTGATTTGCCTAAGTACGATGAATATGATGGTGATTTCGATGTTAATTTTTTAGAGCAACCTGCATCATGTTTTCAACAATCTAAGGAAGGTAGTCATCTTGCACATGGGTTTTATGACCGAGGGGAAATTTTTTAATGAAAGTTCTGAATAGAGTGAGCGGTCTTGTAGCCCTGACAGTGATCACAAAGAGAGTGATGAATCCGCTGACGGTAACTCTTTACCTTTATGTTATGCTACATTTGGATTGATAAAGGAAAATTATATACTCACCAAAGAAGAGAAGCAGTTTGAAGCTAGTTTAAAATGGCAACAACCTTCTTTGATTTTGAATGATTCAATATTTGATTATTTGGATTGGTTCTGCAGTCCTAGTGTTCCCCCTTTAGTTGTTTGTGAGCCTAAAAACAGGGGTGAGGGAGTTTTAATTCATTAGTCTTTCAGTTTTGATACTGAGCACAGAGAAGACAATGAATTTCTTGATCGAGATTCCTTACCTTTGTGTTTCTCTTCATTCGAAATGATAAGAGAAAATTATAATGTTGCCAAGGAAGCAAATAAGCAAGTTGACAGTAGTTGGAAGCCATCTCCTGAAGTTGTGGAAAGTGTTGTCTGTAATACATAACCTTTTTTCAGTCCAAAATCACAGTTACCAAGCAACATTCAGTTTGAAAATGCAGCTGGAAGCGTGAAACATGAAGAATATATGCAAGATCATGTAGTTTCATCAGAACTGATCCACAATAGGTTACAAAAGCTCTTTGTTATTTGCAATGATCCAGTATGTGATTATATGGATGATTTTTGTGTTCAAAATTCTCATCTTTTGGCCATCTGTCAATTTGAAGATCAGATTGATAATGATTTAGTTTGGCCTACAGTTTTAATATATATCCCATCAAAAGTCTCATTACATTCATCATGAAGGTCACAGGAAATCTTGTGGCCTTATCATGACATTTTTAGGTTGTAATTTCAAGAAAGCACGGATGTTGGGAAAGTTTTAAAATCGGAAACCACCTAGAGCAAAGTAGTAATTTGTTAAATGGACTGGAAACCAATATGTATTCCTATGATGATCCTTTTGCAACACTCTTGAGGTCAATTGGTGGTTTCATGCTATTCAATTTCATTAAAATCCAACTTGTTTGAAATTTTTTATTGGAGCTGTCGTCATCCAGAGTTTCGTTTTTACTCATGAGAAAGCATTTGCAGAGGATTCAATAGACAGACAAAATGATAACATGGTTACACTGAATTTTCGATATCACTTGATTTGGGTGTGTACTCAGTTAAGTAGAGTAGGAAGTAGTGTGTTGGTTTTGTTTTTATTTCAAGTTCCAGTTTCCAGCAAAGTTTCAAGTTGTTGGCATACAATTCAGTTTTCAGTCTAGTTTGTTAGTCATTTGAGTGTCAAATGTCTTGGTTTCATTGCCCAATGAATGAGGCTACCTGGTCTACAGTGTTCTTGAAACCTCCTAAGGAGCTTCCATCCCCAATTGGAGCCTATGTTAGGGTCCTATAAATTATAGGAAGTGTGATTATTCAATTTCTATATGTTGTTCCTCGCATGAAATCTCCCAGATTTCTTATTTTCCTCGGATGACTTTGCCCCTGTTAGTGTCTACTAGTTCAGTTAGTCGCCAGTGATCAAATATGCTTTTTCAAGTTTTTTAATAAGGTCTTTGGTCAAAATTTTTATATTTTCAAATAAAATCTGGTCATTAGTTAGTGTGTCTAGGTCAGTGCTACTCCCTCCACCTGCTTATGATTGTCATAGTCCAGATCATGGTCTAAGATTCATGTTTGAAATTTCATCCTAAAGTAAGTCATATTCATCACTTGAGTCATCATTAAAGGGAGTTAGAATATTATGGGCAAAAGAATAAAGGAAATTTCTCCTTGTGAAGTATCATACCACCTTCATTAGCAAAATCGACCTCCATCTTACAAAAGACAATTCAAATCATTCAAATTTCTCTTTTCATTTTCATTGAAGCACTTCTCCATCATTGAGTATCATCCCAACTACCTGAGAATCAAAATTCGTCCTCAAATAACAAGGTTACCTCCTACGCTGTGATTCTAGCTCACTTCCTGTGCTTCCATCTCACTTATTGCACTTCCATCTCACTTGTTGCGCTTCCAGCTCACTTGCTGTGCTTTTGAAATTGGAGGTCAATCAAGCATCAAACAGGTTCATTTCCTCTTTTTAGAGTTTCCATCATATCCTTGATAAGTAAGTAGCATTTGGCACTCTTCCCATGCATCTTTCTTCTTAGAAAATTTAGTAAAAGTCCCTCTCCTAGGGTTTCGATGCGCTTTTGATATCCATGCGATTTTGCTTATTTTCAGTGGTAAAATTGTAACACACCTAAGTTTCCTACTCAATTTACCTTCACCTACACCCTACATTCCTCTCCTAAACGTCTTCCACGCATATTCACTTCATTCTCTACATTTTCCCTACAAACTCTAGCCTACACTGTGCTTCTTGCAGTTGCCTAGGTTAGGACCATGTTTCACTCATTTTACACTTTCCTCTCGCTATTATTAAGGATTTTCACTCCCCTACACTTCCTAATAGCCACTCCTACCATTGATAATTTTCCCATCATCTTTCCTATTCCTATTACCCCCCATTCTCCTCCTCTAAATTCACAATCCTTTTCCCCCTGTTTTCATAGACATACCACACCTTTTCCTTTTCCCACTAAAAGCTAGGGTTACATCATGGAAACTGGAAGAAATGATACTCAGAAGAAAAGGTATAATAAAGGTGGACAAGTGTCCATATATGAGCCAACATAGGTCAGAGAAATCATGGCCTCATCTTTAATTAAGAAATCATTTGAAGATGTTGGCTGCCTAGGGTTTTGTGAAAGAATTAAAGAGGCGGGCTGTCATGCTAAATTGACCAGTCTCTTTGCCACCAATTTCAAGAAGGATAAGACCAAAATTGCAGGGATATACTTCACCATTTCAACAGATTCCATTGCCATAGCCACAAGTATTCCCAATCATGGAGAAATATGGTTTAAAGGGATGGATTTGGACATTGAAAACTACAAGGTGTTCCTAAAACCACACTATAAAAACAATCCTACTCATATCTTTCCCTTCAGAGAGTTTCTAGATATATATGCCCCACTGATGAAGATGATCATGAAATACTTCACTTGCAAAGGGAGATTTTCACGAATGTACCAGTATCAGATAAGACTATTGATGCATTTCACTGCCATCAAGCCACTCAACTTGCCTCATTACTTATTCAAGAGCTTGGTCAAAATGATAGAAAAGGTTCAGAGAAAAGGGAAAGATCATCAAACAATTTTTTTTCATCATGGTTTGGTAAAGTTCATGATCCTCCAAAAGATTTTAGAAATCAACATACCTTGGGAAACATTCATCTAAACAGTTTCTTTTCCGTTTGCTACTAGTCAACCTAGTAGTCAAATCACTCCATCAGCACCACCAAGGCCACATGAGGTTGGATCATCCAACAAGTTGTCAATTAGAAAGGAAACTATGCCAGAGTTTTCACAGACTTACAAGAAGAGGAAAATATTAGTTTTCCCCCATGAAATCACTAAAAGGATGACTACATCTAGAATTCTGACTAGGGAACAAACTAGAACACTGCCTAAGGACACTAGAGTTGAGCAGGTTCAAGGAGCATTGGAGCAGTCGCCTAGTCACACAACTGACTTACCTTTACATAAATTTTAAAAAGAAATTCCTGACGAGCTTGAGATGTTTGACCATGGAGACAAATGAAATACATAAATCATCAAGGAGCAACAAGCACAAATGCAAGAGATAAAGGATAATCTTTAAAGGAAAATCACATGGTAGCATTAATAAAACAAGAGAAGAAACGTTTGAAGCTTAAAGTGATGCATCAAAGTACTTCACCAGGTCATCCATCTTCCATCAAAGCAAAGGACAAAGGTAAAAGATTGATTGATTTAGAAGAACAGGTGGAAGACAAGGAAACAACACAGAAAAACCCTGTTCACTCTATAGGTGTTGAGATTGAGGAAAACAAGGAGTATTGGTTTGGGAGAGTTAACCAATACTTGGAGAAGATATTGAAAAGGGACAACAGAGACACTAAGCTACAGGGAAACATGGCAAGACACTATTTCACCAAGAACTTGATTTGCAAGATTAGGTTAAAAAACATGAAAAAGAGGCTAAGGAAAGGCCTAAAGAAGCTAAAGAGGAGAGATAGCCTTGATATTTTGACTGATGTATCACTGATTACGTAAATCCATTACACAAGGAGTCCTAGAAACAAATTGTAAGGAATTTTGACAATTCTAGCAAATTTTTGAAGTTTTTGGTATTTGACAATTTTGATGTACAAAAGCGCAGTGAGCCCATGCTAAGCTTTTTCCTGGAGGATCCAAATTCACTTTTCTCAGCAGGGATGAATAGATTATAAATTTTAAATCTCAAATATATCACTGGTGGGCTAGGTCAATATCAATTTTGCAGCAAAAAGTAAAAAATGTGGCGAAAAATTGCTTTCTGCCCCTGTTTTCACCCAGGTGTTGCGCTTCTAGACCAGTTGTGGAAAAGTCAGTTTTGTGATGTCTTGGATTATCTTTTTTATTTATTTAATTGTTCAGGAGGATAGCAGACATTCTCAACTATCCATAAAACTCATCCATTTTTCAAAATTATGAAGGGAAGGCTTACAAAGGTACCCTCAAAGATCATGCTACGTTTCTATAAAATTCATTGTGTTTTTACCAGGGAATTTTACTAGTAGGATAAATTTTCAGTTTTCCTTGGTCCAATTCAAATTCCAAAGACATGGTTGACCTTATGAGGTGTCTAGATGATGTAATAAAATGTATATGAACTATTCATGAACATTTTAATGTAATTAAAGGGTCATTAAAGTCATTCAAACAGTTAGAGTAAAAAGGGGAAAACAATTTTTGACTTCCTAGTCTTCAGTTTAGTTGGAGATTTTCTTGTGATTTTCTCCTATAATGAAGAATTCAACCCCTCATATGGGGAAATTTGTTTTGTATATATATGTAGACCCAAGAGAGTCAAGATATGGGTTGGAGTGTGTTATGTAATATCTTGGGAGCTATTGTACACCATTTTTTGACAGAAATAATACAGTCGAGGCATTTACAGGATTCTTGTGTCATTTATATTGGTGAAGTACATATTCTTATGTAAAATGTTTTATCATTCTCTATAATCATTTTATGTTTTTTAGTTTCTAATCATTAAAATTAAATCAATAGAACATAATTTTTCTGGTACATTCTGTTTCCGGCCTTTAGTGGTTTATATGTTTTTCATCTGAAGTTAAGTACAGAAATTCTTAGTTGCTCCTCTTCTTAGTGGAATTTCCCATCTTGTTCCCTCTTATTCATTTCATTTAATATGAATAGATCCAACATAGGTTCCTATCTTTCCAGTGACCCCATTTCCCAATGTCCCATTTTACCTTTTCCAGCCGACCAATTTAAAAAACCAAACCCCAAACTAGATAGCTAGCCTAATATCCAACCCAAACAAAGTTAAATCATATAGAGAGATCCCTTTCTGAGTCTTGGAGGGCTAGATCCTTGGATCTAATTGTTTTTGTGGTTACCTCTGTCAATTTCTCCCTCAGCCTGAGACATTACATAGTGCTAATAGTAACGATTAACCGAATTTCATTCATTGACCTTCATCTGATGTTCAACCATCCGACTTCCCTGAATGGTCCATACATGCTAGTGATGTCCGCCCTGCCACAGGTCAATTATGTAATGACCTAACCCATGCATTCAACCTCGCACGAGAGGGAATATCTCCCTTCTCCTGACTTATATCTGGTAGTTGACATGGTCATCTCTTTGATAGGGATATTAAAGCCAGATCTCCCTACCCTTATCGAGTCCGTCGACATGTATTCTTTCCATAGTTTTTTTCTTCCATCTAGCGAAGATCTCCTGGAATCCATGGCTAATGTTTGTCCCTTGACATGTATTCCTTCCATATCATTTTCCTCTTGGAAGCCATGATTAAGGAGAGGTATTGAGCATAGTTATTCTTCTCTGTGGAAAGATCTTTAAAAAATGAAACAGAGTTCTTGAGCATATTTTTGCTTCTCTGTGGAAATCTTGTTAAAAAATGAAACATAGGTCTTGAGCATATTTTTTCTTCTTTGTGGAAATCTCGTTAAAAAATGAAGCAAAGGTTTTGAGCATAGTTCTTTTCAAGTGTCAATCTCGTTAAAAAATGAAAAAGTCACCTCTCCTATCAAGTTGATTATTTTCACTAGATATCATAGATATCGAGTCGAGTATTTAGCTATATCTCATAGATCTCGAGTCAAGTATTTCGTTATGTCTTTTATTTGAACCTTACTTTCATCCTCCCTTATCCTTTTTATCCATTTGATACAAAAACCAGTGACAATATCAAAGTCGACGAATGAAACGAAGCTTGGGGGGGCATGTCTCCAGCCTTTGATTATCATTCTGGAGTTAAGCCGCTAGCTTTTCAAGCTAGCGTCAGAGTACCAAGCATCCATGAAAATCCCTCATAACCTTTGGAAATTATGTTGGGAAATTACACGCATAGTTTAATTTTATTTCAATTTGTGTAAAAATGAAACCAATTCGAGCTTAGTCTTTTTTCTTTCTCGTGCTCGTAAATACATGAGAATGTGACTGAGTATACTTTTATCACTTTTTTTGACTCGTAAAGGTTATACGAAAAAGGAACCCCCTGGAGTTTTCTTTAAGGTATTTTTAGACTCTCTAAACATGAAAATATTGCCGACTGATCTTGCTTCCTTTCACACTCGTTAAAAGGTTTGAAAGGGAATCTTTTGAGTGGTAGTTTATCTTTTCTATCCTCACGAGACTAATTACAAAGAAGGAAAAATCTAATCAATCATGATTAGAAAATTTCTCCCTTGTATTGTTTTACACTTTTTTCGGGCTTGGGAGACTAAATTTACGAAAAAGTCATCCATGAAGTTTCCTTTAAGTTCTTTTCAGACTCTCTAAACATGAAAAACCACAGAGTTTTCCTTCTATGGACTCACTAAACTACACATTGAAGGACCCATATGGGAATGGACCCTTACTTCTTCCATTTCGTTAAATAAAGGAAGAGGAACTTACCAAAGGTGAGTTTTATATCGAGTATGTGTTACCCTCCTCAAGCTCGTTAATTGAAAAAGAGCTACTCATCTATCTAGGTGGGGGAAAAATTGAAGGAAGTGGGTCAAGTTTTTTGGAATCCTTCATGGAAAATATTGTTGCCCTTGAACGTGGAACTTGTTTACATCTTGTCTTATAGTTGGGTAATCCTCTTGTCTCTGAGTCATATGAATTCCATGTGTCACCATACTTTTTCGTCCAGTCAAAGAGTGCTCTTATTTCTGTCACATTACATTCTTGGTACCTGTCGATTCAATGTTTCCAAGTCAATTGTTGTGCCTCATCATGTTCAAAGGAAGTTTCACTTCAAACCATCCATCTGCAGTATTTCAAATTTCCATTTCCTGTGTCAGTCCGTACTCATCCAATTCACCATCTTACATCACTTTCCTGTGTCAGTTTTGTGTCGATGATGGGGGATACATCAAGGCCCTCCTTTGACAAGTATTTTCCTATCGACTTCAAAACATTATCCATGAATTACACTTATAAACCAGTTAGTATCTTGGGACATGAATGCCTTAATGGAAAGCCTCCTCGCTTCCAAAAGTAGGTTTACATTATCGACCTCTGATAGGATGATTCCATGAATGTTCGACCTCAACTCATTTAGTCAAATTCGTTGGAATGTAATAGGTTACCTTGGGAGTCATTGACATCATTGGTGATTTCCCTCATACTTGTTAAAGGTTTACCTCAATGATCGGTAATCAAGTGGTTTCTACCATGTTCAAAATCAAAACATCTATTCTAATGGATAGATTCGTACCACATCAAGATTGGGATGAAGACCCTAGGTAGAGCATTCATTTTGTTATATTCTTTACCCAGGTTGCGAAGGAATTCATTTGAGCATGTTGATACTTATGTTGTCATATAGATCCACGTTGTATTGGTATGTGGCTATGTTTATCATCTGGTATCTCCACTATGTATTTTTCATGGTTACGATAAGTTCATATCATAGAAGTATGGATCCACATTGTATCTCTGGTAGCCATACCGTTAGTCAAATTTCATCATGGATCCATAGTGTATTTATTGGTGGCCATACTTTGAGTCATTTATAATCCAAGCATAAGTATGCCTACCTTGGGAATGGAACATATATTAACATTGTTGGATGGTTTTCTGTAGCTTCTACCAGTTCCCCAACTCCATACCCTTGCTTCAAATGATCTACAAAGTGTTTCGACCATTATCTTTCATCTTCTGACTTCACACTTCGGGGGAAAATCTATTACACATCAAAATTCCTCACTTCGATAATGTCACATTCTCATTGTTGTAAGTGTCATAAGTGCCACACTTTTGTCAAAAGTGTCTCATTCTTGTCACGTAAGTGTCACATCGCAAACGACACCTTGGAAACACTTGATACTACCCCTAGAGAATATTAGAATATAAGAAGCCACATCATTTGATAGTCGGAAAAAAGTGTTTTTCTATGATAAATGGTCATCTTGGAAACTTTTGGAAGATCAACGCTCCCCTTCTCATATGTAGGGAGTGCTAGCGCTCTTTGTTTATCTAGCAGGGAGTGTTGTAGCGCTCTGTGTCCCATTTTAAGGGATCACCGAATTAGTTGATAAAATCTTGGAGGAAATCCCCTTTTTCTCTAAATACAACTATGGATGGACCGAGTCGGTTTGTCTCAAATATAACCCTCAGGCTACATCTAAGGGAGATACCAAAATTGATGGAGCCATATCCTCAACTAATCCCAAATATAACCAAGGTGGTTGAGGCTCTCAAAGCCTATAAATGGAGGCATTCTCATGGTGAACAAGGAGGAAAAATAATCAGCAAAGCATCGTTATTATAATAGTGGATCTTTCAAGCAAGGGGTTGGATGAGGAGGACTTGGAGAGGTTGTTGCAACACCATCTGAAGATTGTAAGTTTCTCTTTAAAGTTCTGATCAATATACTTGGCCTATTTCCTTCTAATATGTGTTCACATGTACTTGTCTATGCTTGTTTTAATCTTCATAGATAGATCTATTTTGTCTAATCCATTAGAGTAGGAGATAGTAGTTTGACTCTTGTGATCCATTGCAGGTACTATTCAGAACTCACAAAATGGAGCAACTTGGACAAACTTTGAAAGTGAGGTACATCATACTATCCCCCCTTCTCTATTTTTCGATGGACATAATTAATCTATAGGAGTGGTAGTGACAAAAGGTACTTTTCTATCTTGGTAGAGGGGTCTGTACTCCAAGGGAAAATTCACCTGTCCACAGGGAAATTATTCTGTAACACACCATTTATTAGTTTGTTTTCTATCTTGGCAAGGAGCCCAATCCATTCTTTTTTAAGATAAATATTTTCTTTGATATGGAACCCTAATTACTTTAAACCAACATCAAAGGTACATGAACTAAAGGGGAAATTTTGATTGATATAGAGATTCTCAGACTCAGATAGGCCCCAACAAATGATTTAGATATGTTGAAGAATTTATAACCATACCCGTGTATTTACAAAAGAGGTCTAGAACTTTCTTTATCTTGTCCCCCATGCACTTTGAACCATCATAGAAAATAAGAATGTCGTCAAGGAAAAGTAAATGTGAAACAATGCATGAATTACCAATTAAGATACATTTTAAGGGACCATTTGTTGATGCAGCTCTAAGTTCCCTACTTAATCCTTCTGCTACTAGGAGGAAGAGAAGGGGAGAGAGTCGACATACCTACCTAATACCTCAACTAGGTTTGAAGAAGGGAGAAGATAATCCATTAATTAGGACTGCAAAATCTATCGAGTTGGTGCAATCCATAACCGATGCCACAAAGTGTATGCTGAAGCCTAAGTGGATGAGGATGAGGCACATGAAGAGACAAATAACATGATCAAAATACTTAGAGAGGTTAACTATTGCAATCATGGATTTTTAGGTTTTTTGTTTTTATTGAGTGTAATCCTTCTTGAGAAACACCAACTGGATCATGAATTTTTCATCCTTCAAGAAAACCAAATTGTTCTGGAGAGATATACTTTGAAATAATTTCCTTCAATTTGTGAGAAATGACTTTAGAGATGATCATGTAGATTCTAGTACAGAGAGAGATTGGGAGAAAAATATCAAATTTGGTTAGGTTGTCTCTCTTTGGGATGAGAGAGATAAAGGTAGTATTGAAGACCACTATAATATTTCCAGAGATCCAAGAGGCATCCACCACCCTATGTAAGTATTCCTCTATGAAATTGTTGGGCCTGAGATATTATGAGTTTTATGATGTTTATTAGATACTTTTTCCGAAAGTATATATGCGTTTTCATGTTTTGGAGAAGTTTTTGAAGGGATTTTGTTCCAAAACGCTATGATCTACACTAGGTATGCATAATTCATGGTTTATTATGATCTTGATTATAATTCAGTATGTTTTTATGTTTCCAGGTATCTAATTCACATTTTTTGGTGTCACAAGGCAAAATCGTAGTATGTTTTTTCTTCCGACACTCAGTCTGATACTCCATCTAGTACTCAATCCAGTACTCGGTCCGACACTCCATCCTGCACAAAAATGATGGGTGATTTGGCAGTTATGATATTGGCAGCCAGTGGTGGGTGAATAAGGAACATGGGTTTTTCTCGTGCTTACCCCCTCCAGCTACTAAACTCTTAAAAACTTGGTTTGGGTTGTTAAGTTGGGCGATTATTGGCTCACTCCATTTCATAAGTTAGGGCATCATTAATGTAATTTACTATTTTTATGATCCCGATTATTTTCGACACGAAATGCGAGCGGAGATATAATAAAGAAATGCACAAATATATCGCAGATATTCAATAAGATAACATAAATGTATCATAGATGAAACCATAAACACAGATATACAGTAATACATGATTTATATTAATGAAAGAAATGTACAGAGAATGTAAAAATACAGAGTGAAAGATTCGCTAGAATGGTGGCTGCTTATCTCTGAGAAGAGATGTGACGACTACTCGCATTTGCAAGAAGATGATTAAAATGAGGCTCTAAAGGAATTTTTACAATAATCCAGAATGCCAAAAACCATAGACATCCAAAAACCTAACCCTAGGAGATGAAGCGCCAAAAGTCATGTGGGCCCCGTTTGGGTAAGTTGGTGCATCAACTTTCCGGGGTCGTAACTTTTGCATACAATCTCCGTTTTAGGCGTATGATAGCTTGTTGGAAAGGTATCGTTGAGGAGATTCATTTTGGGGTCTGAATCATGCCTTCAGCTATCATTGAGAACCTCTATCATTAAAAACCTTCATTTGGGCCCTCAAAATGGCCCCGGAAGTTAAAAACTGCTAAAAATAGTAAATTGCCAAAATTTCCAGAAAATTGTTTTGAGCCAGTTGGAAAAGGTGGGTGGCCACCGATATCCACCTAGATCAATCCTCCCTCCTTAGGAAGCAATGGTATCCATTGCATTGAGTTCTCAGGGGAGAGGGAAAAACATTTGCTAAATCTGCATCTTGGTGAGCTGCTTGCCTTGTTGGAGACGTTGCGCTGCTTGGTTTGTGGAAGTCCATCACAAACCTGTTGAGGCTGAGGCTATTCAACAAGTCGAGATACATGAAAGGATGGTGTGTAGAAGAAATCTTTGTGATTTTCTGCATCCTTTTCGACCTGCTTCTGTTGGATAGATTGTTCTTGGGGCGAGGTTGTAGTGGTTGCAGTGTCCTTCTGTTCTCCTTTTGAATAGATTGTGAAGAAGCTAAATTTTGCAGTATGAGATACCACCTTGCGACACTTTTTAGGTGGAACAGTAGTTTGAACTACCTCTGGTATTCTATAGATATGACCCCCCAAAGTAACCAAGACACTACGGGGTTGAGACTCATAAACAACATGGCGTCTCCACATATATGGTTGGCCTAAGAGCACATCATAGAAATCCAGTGGGGCAAAATCACATAATACCTCATCCTTGAAGGGTTGGATGTCATATTATAATCGAAACTATTGGATGACACAAAGATATCGTCCTTTGCGAAGCCATCCAATGTTGTATGGCTGCGGGTGTGGTGTTGTCGACAATTCCAACTATTTGACGACCTTTGCTGAGATGAGGTTCTTCTGGCTTCTGCTATCAACAATAAAATGTAGTGGGGTCCCCTTCAGCCACATCTATGAATGAAAAAGGTGCCCCCCCTCTTCAGGATCTATTGGTTCTTCTGGTTGAATTGCTGTGGTAGTGACAATAGCAGTGGGGTCCGTATCAATGATATGTCCTTTACCATTATTTCCAGAATCAGATTCTAAATCAGGGTTCGGCTCTTTGTCTTTGATCTCGAACACTAATGAATTTTTTGAGCGACATTCATCGGTGTTGTTCCAGGGGCTTTTGTGGAACTCACACCATTTTTTGATGTCCTTCTTTGTCTTCCCATGACCCTTCTTTTCCTGTGTCTTGGACTAGTTTTTGGGAAACTGTTTGTTAGGGCCGTCTTTGTCATACTTTGGTTGTTGTGGATTTGCAGACCCGAACTCCCATTTGTTCTGGTGCTTAAATTTCCTCAATTTTAACAACATATTGTTAAGTAGCACCAAGTGATGAGATGTCCAGAAAATCCATTTCAGTCTGGATGTATCTGTGTAGAGCCCCATGGTATTTCAGAACTACATGTCACTCAGAGTCTTTAATACCTAGCTTGGTGCGCAAGGTATGGAAGGTATTGGTGAACTCCGAAACTGCTTGGCCCCTCTCATGCCACAGTGTGGTCCATCTCATGTACTGGTCCTCATAGTTTCCAATAGGGTAATACTGTTCCTTTACTGCATCCACAAACAAATCCCAAGTGGGATCGACCCCATATATTCCAGAATCCTCTATGGAACTTTGCTCCCAATAAGTTTCCCACCAATGTTTGACATGAGGGAGATATTTAAGGAATGCAAAGGTGATATTTTCTTTGTCGAAAAAATTGTGAACAAAGAAATAACCTTCTAGCAGAGTTAACCATTTTTCTAGGGCTTCTGCATCTATTTGTCCTTCAAATACAGGAAGATCAAAGTTAACTTGTACCTTGAAAGGAGAGGTGCCTCCAAAGTGGCCGCTTGATGAAGATTTGCCTGATGCTATCGGTAGGCATTGAAGAATGTGGGAAAAATTCTCCATCATTTCATCCCTCTGTTGCGTGAGAGCTTTCTCAAGCAACAGATTGATAGGATCGTCGTTTTTCTTTTCTTTCACCATTGAGGGTTTCTTGGGTGTGTGAGAGCAATTGTCTTCAAGAGAGACAAGATCGAGACCCAAATTTCTATACTCAGACCTCGTCGGGGACATGCACTAAAAAAAATGATCAAGAGCAGCCTTCTCTGAAACCACTGATCCGAATTATTTTTGGCACGAAATGCGAGTGGAGAAATGATAAAGAAATGCACAGAGATACCACAGATATTCAATAATATAACATAAATGTATCAGAGATGCAACCATAAACACAGATATACAGTAATACATGATTTCTATTAATCAAATAAATGTACAGAGACTGTAAAAATACAGAGTGAAAGACTCTCTAGAATGGTGGCAGCTTATCTCTGAGAAGAGATGTGATGGCTACTCGCATTAGCAAGAAGATGATTACAATGAGGCTCTGAAGGAATTTTTACAATAATATAGAATGCAAAAAACCATAGACATCCAAAAACCTAACCCTAGGAGATGAAGCGCCAAAAGTCATGTGGGCCCTGTTTGGGTAAGTTGGTGCATCAACTTCCCAGGGTCGTAACTTTTGCATACGATCTCCATTTTAGGCATATGATAGCTCGTTGGAAATGTATCATCGAGGAGATTCATTTTGGGGGCTCAATCATGCCTTTTGATATCATTTATAACCTTGATATCGAAAAACCTTCATTTGGGCCCTCAAAATGGCCCCGAAAGTTAAAAACTGCTAAAAATAGTAAATTGCCAAAATTTCCAGAAATCTGTTTTAAGCCAGTCGGAAAAGGTGGGTGGCCATCGATATCCACCTGGATAATTTTAGAAGAGGTTCGATCCTTTAGTGGTCGACCTATTAGTATTTAAAGCTTATAAATACCATCGTGGTGGCCATACAATAGTTAAGAAGTTTAGGAAGTTGTATTTTAGAGACAAATACGATTTCCTCTGTTTTGCCATTTTCATTTTTCCAGAATTGTGTAAGACTGCGTTTTTAAGTTTTAATGGTGAAATCACTTTTCTGAGTTCATGGTGTGCATTTGAGGAGTGACCATGACTTGCTGGGGGGCCCACCAACAGTCTGGTAACTTTTCTATGAGTTTGTTTATGAATAACATAGCATAGATGTCTTTTATTTTATTTCCTGTACATGAATTGCTATTTTATTTCTTTGTTATATAATTTTCTGTTACAGTTTAATTGTTTTAGTTTCCTTTTGCAAGTTAGTATGAAGGATTTTATCAATATGAACTGACTCTGTAGTTAGTAGGAACAAGTTTGCAAACTTGGACACTAACCCCATGTGTGATTAGATAGTAAATTATATTTTCTTTATGCTTTTAAAATCAAGTTTGAAACAAAGTTTTAGAACATAATTTTAGCTCATGTTTTCTTTAACAAGGCTTCGATGGATGGATAGTATTAGTTCTAGTTTTCATTTGTAGATTTCTTATTCAATTGTTATTTAGATTTGGCTTAACTAGTTGTCAATTAATTTTCTCATTAGTTTACTTGTTATATGTTAGAATCATGTTTAATTTCTGTTTATAAGCATTTTCCTTTTTGCAATTTGAATTATTAAATAGAACTAGTTTAGCTTACTTTATGCAATTTGTTTCTTAGATTTAGGTTGCAATTTCAATTTGTAGTTAATGATTGAATTTAGTTATGAGTTTTCTTATGTAGTGTAGAATGCAATTGAATTTCATAATCTCGTTATACTGTTGATGATTAATGCATGAATAATAATCACATGGATATGCAGGATACTTGATGTTGTTTCCATAATGGCTAAGTTTTCATTGGATTGCCTAATTCACACTTTTCACTTTGCTATTGAAGTCAATATCAACTTTGTCCCTCTTGAATTATCTTTCATTGTTAAGTTCCATCGTGATATTATAAGACACCAGAGATATTTACACAATCATCAACACTATATTTGAGCTTTCATAGATTAAAAGATAGTTTCTTTCTTTCATAGATCAAAAGATAGGCTTCTTGCTTTTGTAGGATAGATAGTCTTGTTGCTTTGATAGATTAAAGGTTAGTTTGCTTATCATAGATTAAGGAATAGTTTTTAATTCCTCTTGCTTTCAATTAGGTAGAATTCCTTTTGTCAATTAGAAATAGTTGTATTAAGAATAGAGTTCACTTGTCTCTTAGCTTAGTTAGTTGCTTATTGAGTAGTCTTAATTAGTTTACTTGCTGTAGAAGTTATCCTAGGTTAGTTAGCTGTTTACTTACTGTAATAAGTTAATTTCTTACTTGTCTATTCTTTCTTTGATAGTATAGTTGCTTGTTTATTTACTTTCTTTCACAGGGTATTTGTTTATTGAATTCAAATAGAGTAGTTAAAGTAGTTTTCTATTGCTATTTGTTTATTGTTATGCTTAAATAGTTTGCTTTTTCTTATTGTCATGATCAGTTAGTTTGCTTCGTAGTGTTTTTCATTTTCTTTCCTAGAACTAAACATAGATCCTTGGTTCAAAAGTACTTAGGTTACATAGTTTAAAGTTTCTTAGTAAGGTTTTCTCATTAGATAGATTTGCTTGAGTAGATTATCCCTTAGATAGCCACTTCCTTAGTTAGACTATACTACTACCAATCCTTCTCCCTTGACATATATTTTGCTACAAATCTAAGTTTAATTACCTCGGGTTGACAATTTAATTGAGGGTTTTTAGTGTGTTTTTAGTGCATATATAACACCCATAATTTTTGGCGCCGTTGTCGGGGAGTTGTCTCAAGGTGAGAAATAGTTAGGAAATAGATCATTTTTAAACCTTAGCATTAGATTGGTGGTAGGGGAACTTTAATATGAGAGGTAAGAACCGGTGCATTTTCTATTGCAGGCTCCCCCAAACCCAATGGTAGTTTTTTCCTTTTGTTTTTGTTTACTTTTATGAATAGACCTAGAAACCGAATGGCAACTTTTTCTTTTTTCTTTTGTTTACTTTAATGAATAGACCTAGAGACCCAAAAGGGAGATACATTAAATCTAAATGAGACCTTTCAACCAAGGTTCCTTTCGATATTTTCAGGGGAAGGAACATTCCACTCATAAGCTCCGCAGACCGATACCGAAAAACATGAGCTAGCTCAACTCAAAGAGATAAAGTAGTCTTTGAAGATACTAACACATGGAGCACTATAGAACAAGAAATTGAAGCATCAATCATATTGGGACAGGAGGCAAGACCACTCGAGCCTTCCGCAGAACCTAACAATACAACCTTTTCTTTTACACCACCACTAGGAGATCCTAACTTTGAGGACATCATAGACCTTGAACAGGTGAATATTTTGTTTAGTAGTTCAACCAACGTAATTATCTCTGAAACTGAAACAGAAACCTTGGCACTAATAGTCTCAACCAACTCGAGTAGATTCCCAAACATCCAAACAATAGGAATACCTTTCCATCAAAGGGAAACCTTGTTCTTTTCAAAGGTAAAAACACCTAGGTACTCTCTTTTTGGAAACCAAACCAACATGGATGATTAGGAGGATCACAACAATGTAAGACATGGGGAGGAAGAAGAAACTGGAAACCAAACCAAAACTACCTTCGGGTTTCCAATTTTGGACACCACCCCAAACGTCAACATGAAGAATATTCCTCTCTCAGCACTTCCCACATTTTATGGTAAAAATAGTGAATATCCAGGCACCTTCCTATTTGAATTTGACATCTTGTGTAGGAGATACAACTACGTACAAGATGCCCAGAAACTAAAATTCTTTCCTTCCAACCTCAAAGACTCTGCACTAAGATGGTTCATGGGGTTGGGAGAATGCAGTATTAGGTCTTGGGAAGCCATGAAAGATATATTTCTTAAAAAGTACCAAGACTACTGGAAGACCTAGGAGTCTCGTAATGACATCTTTAAAATCCAACATTTAGAAGACAAGACCCTTAAAGATTATACAAAAATATTTGGTTATATCTCCTAGACATAAAAATACAATGACCTCCCAGAGGATGCAGTTAGGGATCTTTTCCTTAAGGGAATTTCAAAAGAATATCTAGATATGCTTAACCTAATGGCATCGGGTGACATCTCCCATCAACCATTTGCCAAAATATGTGAAATGTGTAAAAATTACTCAAGGAGTAGAGACAAAACATGAAAGAATGTTCGGGACCCTTATAATAGAAGCTTAAAACTAGTTAGTTTAGGTGGTATCACGAGAGCAAAGATATGGAAAATTTTAGAAAAATTCAAGACAAATATCTTAAGAACAATAGGTTCCCAATTGGACACCATCAAAATTAAAAAGAAACAGGAGGAGGAAAATGCAACAATGAGCATATATTTCCCAAGATGCAGAAGTAAGCATTCCTCAAGGGAATTCCCATTAGATAACATTTCAGTTTGTGGCTTCTGCACAAAATACCACTCAAATGAGAAATTTCCATCATTTCCTGGTTTATTATCCATATATAGGAGTGGAGATCCTGGGGAGTCCTTTTATGCACCTAGGAGGCCATGCCAACCTAGGAACCAACCCACATACCCAGATCTACAATCTCAAGTTCCACCCTATTACCAACAACGACAACAATGGAATTCACTAAGGTGGAAAAAATGGTCTACTCAGTACCGACATCCTTGGCCTCAAGAATGGAGAGGAGGGACTAACCAAGCAAACCCTCAAGCTCCACCTGTCCCTATGTCCAACCATCCTTATCTTCAGTTTCCACCGAACATTTTGTAGCTTCTGCCAAGTTTTGTTCCACCACATTTACCTCCTATTCCACAACAACAACCGATAATATATAAGAATGAAAGCTCCCCAAGACTGACATTATTACCAACACAACCACTCTCCTCACCGCTTTCGATGGTCGTTCGTTCCGACCACATGGTATCATTCTTTCTTTCCCCGTGCAGTTAGGAGGGAAGACCATGTGTGTCGAAGTAGAGGTAGTCAATGCTCCCCTCGACTATAACCTTTTGTTAGGAAGGAGTTGGACTTATTCCATGCAAGCTGTGGTTGCTACAATTTTCTGGGTCTTGTTGTTTCCACATGGGGGATGGATAGTGACCATCGATCAATTGTCTTTCTCCAGACCTGACCCTGCATTGGGGGCATCCACGGTCCCAATGATTGATAATCCTCAACCAGGTGTCGTCAACATAGGGGTTGGTTTGTGCCCATCTTTGATGGGGACGTTCGATTACCTACCCCCTCAAGGCGATATCAAGTTTATATCCAATCACCATAAGGTTGAGAATTTTCAAGTTTCGTCGTTCCGCACGACTTACTTTGATGATCCGTGGATACTTCCTTCCCCATCAGCCACGATGGATGAGGCAGGGAACCCGTGTATGTCCGTTCCCTTATATTCCATTGAAGTAGCATACTCTTTAGTCCAGCAAGCTTCAGCTAACACTGATCCAACTCCTGCACAAGAGTTAGATCCACTTCTACAGCCTATTTGGGCTCATGGTTCTCTCGCTAACACCGATTTGTTAGACTTAGTATTTCCCTCTGACGAAGTAGTAATTGAAGCAATGACTAGTCCAGACAAACCTTGGGAAGATATTGATCATAGATCATATTTCCTCCCAGAGTTAAGACGAATCGAAGCAGGAGAATTCACCATAACTATGACTGGAAATAGGTCTTGTCATACTGATCCCTTAGCTACACACAAGATCTATGCTGAGGGTAATATGGAAACCATTGCTGAAACAATACCTATCAATATCTCCAGAACCCCTGGTGTCATAGACAATGTTTTCGTCGGAGCATACAACTCCCCCGAGGAGATGCCAGGCATCGACCCACAAAGAGTCTATCATGAGCTAAATTTGTTGTTCTTCAAGCTCACTTTGAGATCCGAAAGAAACATTCGACGAGACTGCATTTATGCTTTTCGATCTCGTCCGGATTAACTGAGAAAAGTAACCATTATGGAGTCTTCTTTAAGCCCTTTTCAGACTCCTTAAAGATGAAAATATTGCCGAGTGACCTTGTTTCTTCACACTCGTTCAATTGGTCTAGAAGAACGTTCCTTAAACGAGTCTTATTTTAAGCCCTTTTCAGACCCTCTAAACATGAAAAGATTTCCGAGCGATCTTGTGGCCTTTCACACTCGTTAAACTAAAATTTGAAGTCACATGTGTCCGGCGGTAGTTCACCCCTTTGTCGGTCCGGACAGTCAAATGTACGAACAAAGGTATACTCTATGGAACTTCCTCTCTTTAGAAGAGTACTTTCAGGTATAATTTTATCCCTTTTTCGGGCCTGAGGGACTAAACTTACGAAAAAGAAACCCCCACGGAGTCCATAGTTAATCTCTTTTTAGACTCACTAAAATTGAAAAGATCACCGAGTGACCTTATTCTTTCACACTCGTTAAATTGTTCCAGAAGAATATTCCTGACGGAGTCCATAATTAAGCTTTTTTCAGACTCCTTAAAAACGAAAAAATGGTCGAGTGACCTTGTCTTTATCACACTCGTTAAAATGGTTTTGAATAGATGTCTAATCGGTGCTAGTTTACCCTTTTTCGAACCGATTAGACTATCTTCGTGAAGTTGATCTAACTATTGTGCAGGAGTTGGATCAGTGTTAGCTGAATCTTACTGGACTAAAGAGTACGCTACTTCAGTGGCGGACAAGGGCACCGACATACCCGAGTGCCCTGCCTCATCCATCATGGCTAATGGGGAAGGAAGTATCCACAGATCATCAAAGTAAGTCGTGCGGAACGACGAAACTTGAAAAATCTCAACCTTATGGTGATTGGATATAAACTTGATATCGCCTTGAGGGGGTGGGTAATTGAAGGTCACCATCAAAGATGGGCACAAACCAACCCCTACGTTGACGACACCTGGTTGAGGATTATCAATCATCAGGACCGTGGATGCCCCCAATGTAGGGTCGGGTCTGGAGAAAGACAATTGATCGATGGTCACTATCTGGCCCTCATGTGGAAACAACAAGACCCAAAAAACTGTAGCAACCACAACTTGCATGGCATAAGTCCAAATCCTTCCTAACAAAAGGTTATAGTCGAGGGGAGCATTGACTACCTCTACTTCGACACACACGGTCTTCCCTCCTAATTGCATGGGGAAAGAAGGAATGATACCATGTGGTCGGAATGAACGACCATTGAAAGCGGTGAGGAGAGTATGTGATGGAGACAAAACGCATTGGCCAACGACCTTCCAACATGCCAATGACATAATTCATGTCGAGGCGCCCTCATCGACCACCGTGCGGAAGATATTCTGAGTAAATTTTTTCGTGAGATAAGCCACTACTATCTGAAACACTATATGGTAAGGCATACAAGGTTTTAAGTCGATTGTATCTAACATGATGGTACCCGTATTACGAGTCTCAGTAGAGCCCAAAGCGGTTAACAAGGTTTTCCTCTGAGCAGGGCAGCTTTGGAGGACCTCCAAAGTAGACATCGCACAAGGGGTTTGCGATAAATATTCCACCACAAAGTAGTTCTGGGTGGCCCTTGCATTTGGGTTATGAGAAGATTTTTTAAATGCACCTTTTGGAATGCGTGTCATTGTTTCACCCAACGTCTTCTCAATCTGTAGAGGAAGATATTGGAGTTCAACTTCTTTACCCTTCTCAGAAGTGCTTGGTTTACTATAGTCATGTTCTCTAGTCGATATAAAAGCATCACCCTTCACCATATATACATTTGTGGATGCAGAGTTATTCGTAGGCAGAGACTTGGGTTAGATTTTTCCCATGTTGAAATGGGTTGGTGAACATAACAGGCTGTTGCTGCATCACAAACTTTTGGGCTTCTGCAAGTCGAGGACATAGATGGGTTGGGTGGTACACCGTGCTCAAGTTGCATGGATACCTCGCCTTCCGTCTCTCAATGTTGTCCCCGCTAGCATAATCGTTGGGTTTTTTGTCCCCCTTACCCTTCTTTCATTTTTTTTTCTTCCCTTCAGGTTGCTGGGTGGCCTTTGGGTTAGTCAACTGCATTGTGTGTACTTCCGATGTTTTGGTAGGGGGAGCAACCAAAGCAGTAGTTTGGCTGGCTGTTGTGTGTTGTATAGATAAATACTACAACTACTTCGTCAATTGCTCAGGGGGATTTGTTTGTGATGAACCAACAATACCATCGGTATGTGGTCCAACTCTTTGTCTAGTTTTATCCAGTATTGAACGTGGCGCATCTGGCAAGAAGTTGTATAATAAAATGAAATGAGAATAGATGAGCTCAAACTGTTGAGCCCTCATGATGGCATCTTCTTTGGAGAAAACTCTGTATGTCGCAACATATTTGGATAACTGCGGGACCAAAGACATAAGGAACCACTCAAGCAGGAATTCTAGTGGGACTGGTACTTTGATTAAATGCTTCTGGCGTCTCCACTCTCGGATGTGATCAGAGATATGGTCCGCTGTTGTCTGTTTGAAATTGGCGAGTAACTCTGTGCCAGTGTCATATCTCATAGGTAACTGGAAATGGTTAAGGAAAGCCATTGCCAGTTCGCCAAAACAAGAGTATCTTGAGCGATCGAGCTCAATGTACCATTTTGCGACACTCCCAATGAGAGTACGTTGAAACAATTGCAGCTGTACGGAGTCATCTTTCAATGATTTATATGAGAACCAAAGATGGAAGGTAGTCACATGATCTCCTAGATCTTCATTAGGCTTGGCTTCGAACTTTGGAATGTCCGAAGGCAACTTCGTCGGCATAGGAGGCCAACGCGGATCGTGACAAATGTGGTCATTCAACAACCTTGTCAAATCTGGCAAGTGTAAAGTCGCCAGGAAAGGTAGTTTGGGTTGCTGCTGATAACCTGGGAAAAAGGGTCATGGAGTTTGACTGGCACTAGG
>ML841379.1:5237-18989 GCA_009831015.1 Picea engelmannii | reverse complement strand
TTTGTTCATCAGACTATGGGATGTAGTATGACCTTAGGAAGCTTTTCTTTCTATATAGAGTTGTGTCCTCCACCGTTTGGCTATCCTTCCAAACATATGGAGAGTTTGCGTTGCCTCCTGCTTCGTAGACTTATGATTAATGCCATGCTGCTTGAGTCTCATCATTTTTCGTGCTATTATCCAAGGGAAGATTGTCACCAAGCCTGAGTCGGCCCCTCTGGAATATGTCTCTTGTCCTCATGCCCGACCATCCTGAACACCCAATCAAGTCCTTGTTCAAAATCATTGAAGCCTTCAGTCTGATCATCAAGATTGTCAAGTCCATGACCGACGAGCCGTCAAAGACCTCTGGGTAGTGCATTCGTACACTCATATTACACTCCTACCTGAGTTTTGAAGATTTTGAAGTTGTTGCTCTAGCTCTTAAGATCTCATCTCCAGCCATCAAGCCGAATCATCTTCTGGAAGATGGATAATTTATATGTATATCTTTCTGATTTCAAGATGTAGCTCTGCTCTGTATTGTTCGCGGCTACTCTTTATAGTTATTTGACATGGATATACAGTGTATTTGATTGGTATCCATGATTCTATTTTATCCCGAGCATGGGTATGCCTGCCTTTTTTCAGACTCCTTAAAAATGAAAAAACAGCCTAGTGACCTTGTCTTTATCACACTTGTTAAAATGGTTTTGAATAGACGTCTAATCAGTGCTAGTTTACCCTTTTTCAAACTGACTAGACTATCTTCGAAAAAGGTACCCCAATGGAGTCTCCTTTTATGTTTTTTCAGACTCTCTAAATATGAAAAACCACTGACCTTACCTTCTCTAGGCTCGTTGAACTTACATGGAAGGACGTTACCATTGTGTGTTTTATCAACCACGTTTGCATACCTTATATGCCAGCCTTGTAACAATTTGCTTCCGCGTCTTAACACCTTTGGCCTTCAGAGGATTTTTCCCGAGTGTCATTCTACTAGAACATCAGTCTTGTCCTTGTGCCTCAAGATTGTATGTTTGCAACACTCGTTCCTCCTTTGTAACGTAATATTCCTTTATTCTTTTTCCACAATTATTGAAAAGAACAAAAAAATCAAATATACCCCAAAAAGAGGAAAAATATAGCAAAGAAACTCTGCCCATTTACGTATTCCCATTATCCCAACCCTTTAGCCTTTCCTTGTACCAAAGGAGATTCAAAGCAAATCAGTTGAAGGACAGAAAAAGAGGAGCCCAGGATCAAGTTCAAGGAGCGGTGGCCGGTCTCAACTTTTGTAAGTTGACTCATTTTAAGTAATAAAGAGAATGCTTTTCCCGTCCCAATTCATGAATTGTTTATAGTTTGATCAGTATATGTTTGGATTTCTAACCCGTTAGTATATAAGTAGTATGCATGCGTAGTTGTTGTTTGTCTTGGATGCAGGTTAGCTTTGGAAGGAGGATTGCGAACAAGTAATCAAGCACAACGGAGGATCGACATCAAACGCCGAGAATGAGGTAGCTTGATATTTCCAATCATTTACTAAGAAAAGGGGATTTAAATCTAGGGATGAAGGTAGAAAGTAATTTCTATTCAGTCATATCTGCATGCAAAGTCTGAACTCTATAACAAACTAAAAAGTAATAGTGCAAAGACTATACATATGTTACAAAAGTTACCCACAGTGACCTGCCTATGAGTAATACTTCTTGAGGTAGAGCCCATTTCTAGGCTCTGCCAAAGCATTCCCTTCAAAATCAACCAGATGATAAGCGCCCTTTTTTAATACCTCTTTTATGATGAAAGGTCCGAACCACATGGGTTTGAATTTTTCTGCCCCCAGGGGGTCCTTATCTTGATCATAGACCAGGACAAGGTCACCTTTAGAGAAAATCTGAGGATGAATGGACCTATCATACTGACACTTGACCTTATGTTTGCGAGCCTCATTGGCCAGGGCCATATCATGACGCTGCTCATTGAGTTGCTCAAGGTGTACTAACTATTCTTCAAGTGGAGAAGTGTCTGGCAATAATTGTACTGCCAATTTTAGAGATGGGATTTGACATTCGATGGGCAAGACTGCCTCCAACCCTTAAATGAGATGAAAAGGTGAGAAACCATTTGTAGTCTTAACAAATGTTCGGTAAGCCCATAATGCCGAGTATATCATCAAATGCCAATTTGACTTGGATGAGTTGATAGTTCGCTGTAGAATAGTCTTAAGAGTTTTGTTTACAGCTTCCACCTGCCCATTGGCTTGGGGGTAGTAGGGTGATCAATGCTCTTGCCATAACCCAAGATTTGATGTTAATTCGATCATCATTTGGTTCTGAAAGTGACTGCATATACCTCCTTGAACCTGATCTTGGGCTCCTCTTCTTCTGTCCTTCAACTGCTTTGCTTTGATCTCCTTTGGCATAAGGAAAGGCTAAAGGGTTGGGACAATGGGAATACATAAATGGGAAGAGTTTCTTTGCTATATTTTTCCTCTCTCCAAATGGGACCCCTACCCCTTATTTTTATAGGCTAGAAGGAGCTAGGTATTTGGACGAACCCTCGGCCTTGCATGGCCACGAGTTTCAGTTGACTCACCCATAGCTTTTTGTTTCGTCGACAACTTTCCTTTTTTCGTGATTCTGAAGGTCCACGCGGGCTGTAGTGGGCTTGCTAGCGTGGAAATTGTAGATCCACATGGGTTGTAGTGGGCCAGCTAGCGTGGGCTTTTAAAATCACCCTATTAGGGAAATTCACCCTACTGATCAAACTATAAACAATTCATGAATTGGGATGGTAAAATCATTCTCTTTGTTACTGAAAGTGAGTCAACTTACAAAAGTTGAGATAGACATCCCACATCTGCATGCAACAAATGTATACCCGTCAAATACTCTGGCATATAAAAAAATGATATATATAACAAAAATGACATAAAAATTACGTATACAAACAAAAAAAACTACAAAGGTGGAGACTTACCCATCTCCCCTCACTCCTCACCAGGAGGCACGGGTATCTCAGGATGTCTAGAAATGTCTATCCCTGCATATGGGTAATCCTCGATCACAGGGATCTGCCGTGACAGCCACACAAAAAAGTCATTATCGAAGGACTCATTGGTCCTTCCACCACCCTGTCGCGGCCGTAATACTGCCCATCTACATATAGCAGGAAAAGAGGCCTGATGTCCTCGTACCACTTCATGAGGACTAAAGCTCGGAACTCTCTCAAAGAAGAATGAACACAAAATCGTCCCAAACCCAAAGTTCCTCTGTGTCCGCTGTTGGAAATCTGTCAATTGCCTCTTCATACACTCAAGTAGTGTGGTACTCCAGTAAAAAATCTGTGCATTCAAGCACTAGATAGCACAATTCATCTGTGCACGAGACGCCTGATGCAAGGCTGCTGAACCGGTAATCCGTCCAATCAACAATAATATTACCTGCAATGATAGGTCAGTGATCTTACTGATGGGAACCTAGGAGCTCAAACGGTTTGTCCCAGCCTCACAGTGCAGGGCTATCAGTTCCAATATATCAAGCGGCCCCGCTGGAAATGTCCTGAAATTGACTGGTTCCCCTCTCCTCGAGAGGCCTGTCAAAAAATAGATATCCTCGGTGGTGGGCACCAGTGATTGCCCCTCTAACATAAATCCCTCTGCATCAGGGTGCCAATAGTCAACCAAGGCATTCAGTAGCCTAGGTTGTGCTCACATAAATGGACACAGGAAGAACTTAAGTAAACCACATTGCATCAATGTGGCCACGACATTCAGATATCCCACCACCAACTCACTAATTGCTTCATGCTCCCTTTCCCTCCAGTGGACATACATCTTGCCAACACAACAAAGTTCAGGAGGTTTAGTAAAGGATATTTGGTTCTTTTTTCTATAAAAAGGGGGTCCACGTGCGCTGTCTAAGTGACAGTCGCGTGTACACATAGACAAGCTTTACTCTGCCCGAGTGTACATGCGGCCTGTCCAGAGACAACCCGTGTGGACCTAGGGCCGACCTTTTAAAGGTTGACACCCACCCAAAAAAAAAACTTAAAATAAAAATTGAAGAATTGAATAGCTATATAGGGGAGTTTGTACTTACTTGGTCCAAGCGGAAGTTTGTTTCGTCCACTGTAGCTCTCAGAATCACTGTTTTTAGCAAAGGGGGTATTTTGGCTCCAGAGTCAATTTCCAAATTAGTAATGGTGATAATGAGCTGCCAACTTCTATTTATAGACTTTTTGGCCTCTTTTTGTCATTTTTTTGGCCTCCCTTATCAATTTCTTTATACCAAAAACCATTTAGAGTGATTCAGGAGTTATATGGGAGGGATTTGATTGGGTATTGGGACACTTTTTTTGTGCTTTGAGAAAATTTTGATGGTCCATGAATTTTTTTCTAAGAATCAACTTGAGCATATAGGTTAGGTTACTACCCCAAATTTTGTGTCTCATTGTCTTTTTCCTCTGCCATAGGATCGATCCCATCAGGTTGTAACACAAAATGGTCATATCTGCTTTAGAAGTGTTGGAACTTGGCGGTAGATCTTACCAGAACATGGATGCCCTAGGTAGGTTCTGATTGCATTATGGTGTCCATGCTGTCTCTAACACACTGTAGGCTCGAGAGTCCTTATAGTCTTTCCGGAATATGAGTTTGAGCCTCATTTTCATGATTCTTCTTTGCTCTTGATCTCACCCTCAGGACTCCCAAAAAATAACAGGTCTCCTTTTAATCCCTTTTCGGACCCTCTAAACATGAAAAGATTTCCAAGCGATCTTGTGGCCTTTCACGCTCGTTAAACTGAAATTTGAAGTCATGTCTGTCCGGCGGTAGTTTACCCCTTTTTCGGTTCGGACGTTCAACTATACGAACAAAGGTATACTCTATGGAACTTAATCTCTATAGAAGAGTACTCTCAGGTATAATTTTATCCCTTTTTTGGGCCTGAGGGACTAAACTTACGAAGAAGGAACCCCCATGGAATCCATAGTTAAGCTCTTTTCAGACTCCCTAAAATTGAAAAGATCGCCGAGTGACCTTATTCTTTCACACTCGTTAAATTGGTCCAGAAGAATATTCCTGATGGAGTCCATAGTTAAGCTTTTTTTAGACTCCTTAAAAATGAAAAAATAGCCGAGTGATCTTGTCCTTGTCACACTCGTTAAAATGGTTTTGAATCGACGTCTAATCGGTGCTAGTTTACCCATTTTTCCAACCGACTAGACTAGCTTCAAAAAATGTACCCCAATGGAGTCTCCTTTTATGTTTTTTCAGACTCTCTAAATATGAAAAACCACCGAGCTTACCTTCTTTGGGCTTGTTAAACTTACATCGAAGGACGTTACCATTGTCTGTTTTGTTAACCGTGTTTTCATACCTTATACGCCAGCCTTGTAACAGTTTTCTTCTGCGTCTTAACACCTTTGGCCTTCAGAGGATTTTTCCCGAGTGTCTTTCTACTAGAACATCAGTCTTGTCCTTGTGCCTTGAACTTGTATATTTGCAACACTCATTCCTCCTTTGTAACATAATATTCCTTTATTCTTTTTCCACAATTATTGAAAAGAACAAAAAAAATCAAATATACCCCAAAAAGAGGAAGGGAAAAGTATCTTCTTTATTGCCAGCATAATGAGTCACCCTTGGATAAAGAACATTTGTCCATTTGTCCATCAGACTATGGGATGTAGTACGACCTTAGGAAGCTTATCTCACTATATAGAGTTGTGGCCTCCACTGTTTGGTTATCCTTCCAGACATATGGAGAGTTTGCATTGCCTCCTGCTTCGTAGATTTATGATTAACATACATGCTGCCTGAGTCTCATCATTTGTCGTGCTATTATCCAATGGAAGTTTGTCACTAAGCCTGAGTCGTCCCCTTTGCAATATGTCTCTTGTCTGCATACCCGGCCATCCTGAACATCTAATCAAGTCCTTGTTCAAAATCACTGAAGCCTTCAGTCCGATCATCAAGATTATCAAGTCCATGACCAACGAGCCATCGAAGACCTCTGGGTAGTGCAGTCGTACACTCATATTACACTCTTACCCGAGTTTTGAAGATTTTGAAGTTGTTGCTCGAGCTCTGCAGATCTCATCTCCAACCATCAGGCCAAATCAACTTCTGGAAGATGGATACTCTATATGTATATATTTCTGATTTCGAGATGTAGCTCCGCTGTGTATTGTTCGCGGCTACTCTCTATAGTTATTTGACTTGGATCTATAGTGTATTTGATTGGTAGCCATGGTTCTATTTTATCCCGAGCATGGGTATGCCTGCCTCGGTGAGACATTTGTTATTTTGCAGATGACACCTCCCAGTTCCTGATCCTTGGGCTCAATCGTTCGGCACATCAATAAAGATTGGTAACGCATTTCGGCCATCAGATGCTCTTATGACCTCACACATTAGGGGGAATCTGTTATAACCCTAAATTGCACAACACATGCTTACCTGACATCAGCCCAACTCATATCCCTTCTTTTCTAAAACACTGCTGAACAACTCTTTGATAATCCTCTTGAATAAAGGCGCACGTTCCCTAATCCATTACCGCACACGTGTACACACTGGCTGACCCAAAACAGCATGCGTGGACCGACAAAAGCATGAAAAAAGGAAAGTTGCTGACGGAACAAAAAGCTATGGGTGAGTTAACTGAAACTCCCAGCCATGCATGGTCGAGGGTTCATCCAAATACCTAGCTCATTCTAGCCTATAAAAGAAGGGGTAGGGGTCCCATTTGGAAGAGGAAAAATATAACAAAGAAACTCTGCCCATTTATGTATTCCTGTTGTCCCAACCCTTTAGCCTTTCCTAGTGCTAAAGGAGATTCAAAGCAAATCAGTTGAAGGACAAAAGAAGAGGAGCCTAGGATCAGGTTCAAGGAGCAGTGGCCGGTCTCAACTTTTGTAAGTTGACTCATTTTAAGTAATAAAGAGAATGCTTTTCCCATCCCAATTCATGACCTGTTTATAGTTTGATCAGTATATGTTTGGATTTCTAACCCGTTAGTATATAAGTAGTATGCATGCGTAGTTGTTGTTTGTCTTGTATGCAGGTAAGCTTTGGAAGGATGATTGCGAACAAGTAATCAAGCACCACGGAGGATCGACATCAAACACTAAGAACGAGGTAGGTTGATCTTTCCATGCATTTACTAAGAAAAGGGGATTTAAATCTAGGGATGAAGGTAGAAAGTAATTTCTATTCGGTCTACAAGACAAGGCGAAATTTTTACGATGCTTCATCGGAAACTATGCCGAAATTACCAAGGGATTTATGCTCTTACTAAAGAAAGACGTTCCTTTTTACTGGGACGATGCTGCTCAACGCTCTTTCGACGCATTAAAACACGCCGTCACAACTGCACCTCTGCTATGACCACCTAACTATAACAAGGATTTCTTATTATATCTAGCTACCGCAGAGTCCACCATTGGCATGGTTTTAGTTCAGGAAGATGATTTGTTCTTAGAATACGTGATCTATTACCTAAGCCGAGGCCTCGTAGCACCGGAACTCAATTATTCTCATATCGAAAAACTTGCGTTGGTGGCAGTTCATGCCATTCAATGGTTCCCTCATTATGTTCTGTTTCGCAAGACCACCGTCATTGCTGTCATGAATCCATTCCAGTACATGTTGACACGACGGGTTATAGGCGGAAAAATTAGTAGATGGATAGTCATCCTCCAGGAATTTGACTTAAACTTCATTTCAACGAAGTCCAAAAAGTCTTTCGTTTTCGCAGAGCTTATTTTGGAACTTTCGGTTGCGTCAGGTGATGTTGTGCATGAAGAATTGCCTATCCGGGGAGATATGTTTTTGATCACATCTTCAGATCCTTGGTACAGAGATATACGTATCTATCTCCAGACTTTGAAGTGCCCCACTTCTACTTCTCATGATGAGCATCGGCGTATACGCCATCAGGCTAAGAATTATCTCATACTCGATGATACATTGTATCGGAGAGGTGTAGATTTCATCTTACGTCAATGTCTCACACATGAGGAGGTAGTCATCATGCTCAACCATTTCCATACCGTAGCTTGTGGCGGTCATTTGTCTGGGTTGGAAACAACACAAAAGATTCTACGAGCAGGTTACTTCTGGCCGACACTTATCAAAGATTGTATAGAATTGGTCAAGAAGTGCCATCCGTGCCAAATCTTCTCTCGGAAGATGAGGGCACATCATGCTCCCATGTTTCCTGTCATCAAAGTTGGTCCCTTCACCAAGTGGGGGATTGATTACACTACTTGCAACCCCAATTCAGCAAGGGGGCACCGCTATATCATCGTAGCTGTAGACTACTTCACGAAGTGGGTCGAAGCTATGCCAATGTTTAAAGATGATGGAGAGACTGCAACTCTCTTCTTATTCAACCAGATCATAGCAAGGATCGGTGTCCTGAGAGAGATTGTTACTGACCATGGAAGTCACTTTCAGAACCAAATGATGACCGAATTAACATGAAATCTTGGGTTACGGCAAGAGAATTCATCACCCTACTACCCCCAAGCCAATGGGTAGGTGGAAGCTGTAAACAAAACCCTTAAGACTATTCTACAACGAACTATCAACTCAGCCAAGTCAAATTGGCATTTGATGTTATACTCGACATTATGGGCTTACCAAACATCTGTTAAGACTGCAACCGGTTTCTCACCTTTTCAATTCGTTTACGGGCTGGAGGCAGTCTTTCCCATTGAATGTCATATCCTATCTCTAAAATTGGCAGTACAATTATTGCCAGACACTTCTCCACTTGAAGAACGGTTAATACACCTTGAGCAGCTCAATGACCAGTGTCGTGATGCATCCCTAGACAACGAGGCTCACAAACATAAGGTCAAGTGTCAGTATGATAGGTCTGTTCAACCTCGAATTTTCTTTGAAGGCGACCTTGTCCTAGTCTATGACCAAGATAAGGACCCCCTGGGGGTAGGAAAATTCAAACCCATGTGGTTTGGACCTTTCATCATAAAAGAGGCATTAAAAAAGGGTGCTTATCGTGTAGTTGATTTTGAAGGGAATGCTTTGGCAGAGCCTAGAAATGGGCTCTACCTCAAGAAGTATTACTCATAGGCAGGTCATTGTGGGTAACTTTTGTAACATATGTATAGTCTTTGTACTATTACTTTTTAGTTTCTTTTAAGTGTTATGGACGTGTCATTGATGTTATCTTTCATCAATATGGTAGATGTCAAGTGATTCCGAGGTGTTCATTGGGTATGCAGATGGTTCTAGTCGACACACTCAGAGGCTTGCCTCCACAACTTGGGTAATCTTTACACCTCAGGGCCAGTTGTTATCTTCCAGAGGTATATGATTAGGTGACACCACAAATAATGTCGCTGAGTATAGTGCAGTTATTGAGTTGCTTTGTGATGCCTTGTCATTTGGTATCTCTCATCTCCGGGTCTATCTCGACGCTCAACTGGTTGTGTCTGAGCTAAACATAGTATACTAGGTTCATGATCCAGCCTTACACCGATGATTCCTTAGGGTATGTCTCTTAGAATGAAACTTTGATTATATTACATATTTTCATGTTCCTAGGAGATTAAACCAAATTACAGATACTCTAGCTAATCACATTTTAGATTGGCATCTTGCACACATATGAAATAACATTGACATAATCATGTAAATACATTTTTTCACACGTGATACATAAGACACAAAAGATTAAAAAACCAAATATAACATCATAAAATAACCAGAGTACATAGATGGACACAAGCGCCTAAAAAATGGGACTAATAAAGAGTCACAGGGCTTATTCCCTCAAAAAATATATACAAGAAGTGCTCGTGGCACGTAAAAAGTCTAAATAGGTTCAGGGCCTATGGGCCCTATTATAATAGTCCACAACATGGGCTAAACGCCTAAACAATCAGACCCACGTCTGAGGTGCCCCCACTACATGAGGCTGCATGGATGGCGGTAGGTCCTCTATCTTTGCCATCAAGACTGTGCGAGTGGGTGTAGTGAAGTTCCGCTCAACTCGTCTAAGGACCCTCTCAGCCTCCCCGGATGGGAGGTTCCCTGCTACTGCTGGTCCCCCGGCGGCGGAAGCTGCAGCTTCTAGCCGAGGATGATGCCTGTTCCGTGCATAATCGACAGGTCACATGGGTCTCACATCTGCATGCAACAAACATATACCCATCAAATACTCTGGAATATAAAAAAATGATATATATAACAAAAATGACATAAAAATTACATATACAAACAAAAAAAACTACAAAGGTGGAGTCTTACCCATCTTCCCTCACTCCTCACCAGGAGGCATGGGTATCTCAGGATCTCTAGAAAAGTCTATCCCTGCATATGGGTAATATTCAATCATAGGGATCTGCCATGATATCCACACAAAAAAGTAATCATCGAAGGACTCATTGGTCCTTCCACCACCCTGTCGTGGCAGTAATACTGCCCATCTACATATAGCAGGAAAAGAGGCCTGATGTTCTTGTACCACTTCCCGAGGACTAAATCTCGGAACTCTCTCAAAGAATAATGAAGACAAAATCGTCCCGAACCCAAAGTTCCTCTGTGTCCGCTTTCGGCAATTTGTCAATTGCCTCTTCATACACTCAAGTAGTGTGGTACTCTAGTAAAAAATCTGTGCATTCAAGCACTGGATAGCACAGTTCATCTATGCGTGAGACGCCTGATGCAAGGCTGCTGAATTGGTAATCCGCCCAATCAACAATAATATCGACTGTAGCGATAGGTCAGTGATCTTACTGATGGGAACCTAGGAGCTCAAACAGTTTGTCCCAACTTCACAGTGTAGGGCTATCAGTTCCGATATATTAAGTGGCCCGGCTGGAAATGTCCTGAAATTGACTGGTTCTCCTCTCCTCGAGAGGCCAGTCAAAAAAGAGATATCCTTAGTGGTGGGCACCCGTGATTTCCCCTCTAGGATAAAGGCCTCTGCATCAGGGTGCCAATAGTCAACCAAGGCATTCATTAGCCTAGGTTGTGCTCGCATAAATGGACACAACAAGAACTTAAGTATACTACATTGCATCAATGCAGCCATGACATTCAGATCTCCCACTAGCAACTCACTAATTTCTTCATGCTCCCTTTCCCTCCAGTGGACATACATCCTGCCAGCACAAGAAAGTTCAGGAGGCTTAGTAAAGGCTATTTGGTTCTTTTTTCTATAAAAAGGGGGGTCCACGTGGGCAGGCTTTACTCTGCCCGAGTGTACACGTGGCTTGTCCAGAGAATACGTAAATGGGTAGAGTTTCTTTTTTATTTTTTTCCTCTCTCCAAATGGGACCACTACCCCTTCTTTTATAGGCTAGAAGGAGATAGGTATTTGGACGAACCCTCGGCCATGCATTGCTGGGAGTTTCAGTTAACTCACCCATAGCTTTTTGTTCTGTCGGCAACTTTCCTTTTTTCATGATTTTGAAGGTCCACGCAGGCTGCAGTGGGCATGCTAGCGTGGACACTGTAGATCCATGCGGGCTATAGTGGGCCAACTAGTGTGGACTTTTAAAAATGGAGTTTTTAGAAGAGTTGTTCAGTAGTTTTTGGAAAATAAGGGCTATGAGATGGCTTGATGCCAGGTAATCATGTCTGGTGCAATTTAGGGTTATAATAGATGCCCCCTAATGTGTGAGGTTAGAAGAGAATTTGATGGATGGAATACATTACCAATCTTTACTGATGTGCCGAACGATTGAGCCCAAGGATCAAGAACTGAGAGGTGCCGTCTGCAAAATAACAAATGTCTCACCGAGGCGGGCATACCCATGCTCAACATAAAATAGAATCATGGCTACCAATCAAATACACTGTAGATCCATGTCAAATAACTATAAAGAGTAGACGCGAACAATACATAGCGGAGCTACATATTGAAATCAGAAAGATATACATATAAAGTATCCATCTTCCAGAAGCTGATTCAACCTGATGGCTGGAGATGAGATCTTCAGAGCTTGAGCAACAACTTCAAAATATTCAAAACTCAGGTAGGAGTGTAATATGAGTGTACGACTGCACTACCCAGAGGTCTTCGATGGCTCGTCGGTCATGGACTTGATAATCTTGATGATCAGACTGAAGGCTTCAGTTATTTCAAACAAGGACTTGATTGGGTGTTTAGGATGGCTGGGCATGAGGACAAGAGACATATTGCAGAGGGGCCGACTTAGGCTTGGTGACAAACTTCCCTTGGATAATAGCACGAGAAATGATGAGACTCAGGTAGCATGGCATTAATCATAAGTCTATGAAGCAGGAGGCAACACAAACTCTCCATATGTTTGGAAGGATAACCAAATGGTGGAGGACACAACTCTATATAGCGAGAAAATATTCCTAAGGTCATACTACATCCCATAGTTTGATAAACAAACAGACAGATGTGCTTTATCTAAGGGTGACTCATTATGCTGCCAATAAAGAAAATACTTTTCCCTTCTTCTTTTTGGGGTATATTTGATTTTTTTGTTCTTTTCAATAATTGTGGAAAACGAATAAAGGAATATTATGTTACAAAGGAGGAACGAGTGTTGAAAACATACAATCTTGAGGCACAAGGACAAGACTGATGTTCTAGTAGAATGACACTCGGGAAAAATCCTCCAAAGGCCAAAGGTGTTAAGACGCAGAAGCAAAATGTTACAAGGTTGGCGTATAAGGTATGGAAATGCGGTTGATAAAACACACAATGGTAATGTCCTTCGATGTAAGTTTAACGAGCCTAGAGAAGGAAATCTCGGTGGTTTTTCATATTTAGAGAGTCTGAAAAAACATAAAAGGAGACTCCATTGGGGTACCTTTTTCGAAGATAGTCTAGTCGGTTCGAAAAAGGGTAAACTAGCACCAATTAGACGTCTATTCAAAACCATTTTAACGAGTGTGATAAAGACAAGGTCACTCGACCATTTTTTCATTTTTAAGGAGTCTGAAAAAAGATTAACTATGGAATCCGTCAGGAATATTCTTCTGGACCAATTTAACGAGTGTGAAAGAATAAGGTCACTCGACGATCTTTTCAATTTTAGGGAGTCTGAAAAGAGCTTAGCTATGGACTCCGTGGGGGTTTCTTTTTTGTAATTTTAGTCCCTCAGGCCAAAAAAATGGATAAAATTATACATGAGAGTACTCTTCTAAAGAACGGAAGTTCCATAGAGTATACCTTTGTTCGTAAAGTTGACCGTCCAGACCGAAAAAGGGGTAAACTACCGCTGGACAGACGTGACTTCAAATTTCAGTTTAAGGAGCGTGAAAGGCCACAAGATCTCTCAACAATCTTTTCATGTTTAGAGGGTCTAAAAAGGGCTTAAAAGAAGACCCGTTTAGGGAATGTTCTTCTGGACCAATTGAACGAGTTTGAAGAAACAAGGTCTCTCGACAATATTTTCATATTTAAGGAGTCTGAAAAGGGCTTAAAGAAGAATCCATAATGGTTACTTTTCTAAGTTAATCCAGATGATATCGAAAAGCATAAATTCAGTCTCGCCAGATGGTGCTTTCGGATCTCAAAGCGAGCTTGAAAAACAACAAAGTTCGCTCATGATAGACTCTTTGTGGGTTGATGCCTGACATCTCCTTGGGGGAGCTGTATGCTTCGACGAAAATGTTGTCTATGACACCAGGGGTTCTTGAGATATTGATAGGTATTGTTTCAATAATGGTTTCCATATTACCCTCAACATAGATCTTGTGTGTAGCTAAGGGATCAATATGACAAGACCTATTTCCAGTCATAGTTGCGGTGAATT
>ML841378.1:14073-40746 GCA_009831015.1 Picea engelmannii | reverse complement strand
CTAGAAATATTAGAGATAAACTAATGCAAAATGTGAACCACTACCTAGAAATATTATAGATAAACTCAATCATACCTAGAAATATTAGAGATAAACTAATGCAAACTGTGGAATGGGGAATTGAAATTCATATCCATAACATTTAACTTTATTCTTCGTATCAATCTCCTCTCAACGATGGATTTGCTTAAAGTATTCATTTATGTAGAAACTTTTAATGGTCAAAAGTCTTTCATTATTAGTACATGCACTACTTTCTAGCATGATAGAAATCTTGCTACATGAGTCATTGGCATGCACTACTTTCTAGCATGTTAGAAGAGGAAAATGATGTCATTTTCTATCTCAACTTTTTAAATTTTTGAGTGCCCTTCTCTTGAGACATTTTTTTGCACTTTATAATAAAATTATTTATTGTTGTAGACTCTTAGACTATTAGGTGTAGGATGTTATTATGTGATAGACTATTCATGCCCTTGGAAGAGAGATCACCTTTCCTACAAATTCCATGAGAGAATGTAAATTTACTTGGAAGAGAAAATGATACAGGGAGGCTCGTTGAAACACACAAACAGTTACAGTACACACCCTGCTACAAAATACACAGTGGAAAATCAAAACATAAATACTTTTGCCAAATAATAAGGAAATCAACTGGAAACTAAAACACCAAAAAACCCACGAATTTCAACAACATTCGTTTATTGATTCAATGCAGATAACAAATTTTTCTATATTACATCGTGTATGGGCTAAGAGACAGCTGTGAATTGTGTTTGTGTGGCTGTAAATCACTACGAAATCGTCTAGAGGGTAATGGTATGCGTGTATGGGTTGAGTTTATGTTTCTCCCTTCTTGCATGCTCGCCCAACCTAGAATCTTTCTCTCCAGACTACCTTCCACGATTTCCTTACTTCATGGTTCACCAACCCTTCAAAATCATGTTCTATTTCTTTTTAAAACTCTTCCCTTCACCTCTAAATCGATTTGCCTTCCACGCCAAGAATGAGTCATTACCCAAACCGCCTTTGGCTTTGAATTGTTCACCTTCTTCTTGATGTTAACGGTTTCCCTTTTTGGTGCCAAATCCTAGACCTAACCGTGGTTAAGACTCAACACATGTTGTTGCCAGCGTGGAAAGTCAACAAGCGTTGTAATAGCGTTTTCGTAGGAGGAAATTCAATTTTCAAAGAAATCCATATTCTACAGGAGTTTCAGCATGTGTTTCAGCATGAGTTTCAACACAAGTTTCAGCACGAGCTTCAACATACACAAGAGTAGTTGCAGAAGTAATCAACAGTTCGAATTTACAACAAACTGACTAAATAAAATGGACCACTAACATAGTCCTTATTCGACTTATTGCCTATTTTCATAATAGAATTATTTTTGGGTGATGTGGATTGCCTGAGCCCAAGGATGCTCCTGCATCAGACACCCCTGGTAAGAAAAACATGAGCTCTGACTCATGTGCATATCATTGTTGAGGTGAAGAGTTCTGCACACGTGTTATATAATCTTCAGTCACCCACGATGCATCCTCTGCCCCTCGATTCTTCCACTTGATTAAATATTCCATGTACTCCTTCTGGCGAGTCTTCTTACCAACTCTTATAGAAAGAATTTCTTCAATCTACTCTGCTAACTTAATTGGTAGATAGTGTTCCCATTCATTGAGGGTACCTTCATATGCTCTTTTGTCCCCTTCATGAAACTCATAGAGGTCACCAACATTAAATGTAGGAGATATGTCAAACTTCTCCAGAAGCTCCAGCTGATAAGCATTATCAGAAATATTTTTTAGAATTCGGCATGGACCTATCTTCTTATACTTGAGTTTATTATAAGTGCCTCGAGAAAATCTCTCCTTCCTCAAGTGAGCCATGACCAACTCCCCCTCTCAAAATACCTTCTGTCTCCTATGTTGATCTGCTCTTTGTTTATAACTATCATTGTTGGTCTCCAATTTCTTCTTTACCTGTTCTTGTAATTCATGCATATTGTCCACAAAATCATTTGCATCAACAGTCTTCTTGCCTTCCAAATCCCGCAATGCAACCAAATCTACCACACCTTTTGGTGATCGTCCATAAACAATCTAAAATGGACTCTTTCTCATAGATCTGTTCACCGAATCATTATATGCGAACTCAGCTTGGGCTAATGCCAAATCCCATTAACTAGGATTCTCTCCACTTAAACTTCTCAACAAATTTCCTAGACTTATGTTCACTACTTCAGTCTAACCATCCGTTTGAGGATGATATGTTGAACTGTATAAAAAAATTGAGCCTAACTTTTTCCAGAGTGTCCTCCAAAAATGCCCAAAAAATATGGTATCGCGATCTGAAGTAATAATTTGTGGTAATCCATGCAATCTAACCACCTCCTTGAAAAACAATGAAGCTACCTCACTAGCATCGCTACTCTTCTTACATGGTATGAAGTGTGCCATTTTCAAAAATATATCCACAATTACCATTGTTGAGCCATGTTTTATTTGTGTCATAGGTAATCCTAAGACAAAATCCATATTGATATCCTCCCAAGGTCCTTTCAGTACTGGAAATGGAGTATAGAGTCTCGTGTTCTAACTTTTTCCTTTGGCTATTTGACAAATCCTACAACCTTCAACAAAATTTTGGACATCTTTATTAATACTGGGCCAAAAGTATCTCTCCTTCACCAAGGTTGTGGTCTTATCAATCCCAAAATGTCCTCTTAAACCACCACTATGCAATTCTTTATGAGATTCAGTCGTATGGAACTTCCAAGAATACCCAATTGTTGGTTTTTAAACAAAAACTCATCTTGGATATGGTAGTCCACATATGGTGTTCTGTCTAAATTGCGAGGCTCCTTACATGCCTTCCAAGTTTCTGATAAATATGCATCTTCTCCATACAATGTCTTTAGACAATTCAGACTTACCACTTCTACTGACAAGGTATTGAGTAACGTTGTCCTCCGACTTAATGCATCAGCTACCTTATTAGACTTCTCGGACCTGTGTTTCAGCACAAAAGAATAACTTTGCAAGAATTCTACCCATTTAGTATGTTTTTTATTCAACTTACCTTGGTTGTTAATGTATTGTAGATCTTTGTGATCTGTGAACAAGACAAACTCCTTCGGCAGTAGATAATGTTTCCATTTCCTCAAAGCTTGCACAATAGCATAAAATTCATGATCATAAACATAGTACTTCTTTTTGGACTCATTCAACTTCTCGTTGAAAAATGCAATGGGTCTGCCTTCTTGACTTATAACTACTCCAATTGTTGTTCCTCTAGCGTCACAATAAACCTGGAACACTTTGTTAAAATATGGAAATGCTAATACTAGTTGTGTTGTTACTCTCTTCTTCAATTTTTCAAATGACTTCTCTATTGTTGCAGTCCATTGAAGCACTCTTTTCTTCATACATTTTGTAAGAGGTGCACATATTTGGATAAAGTTCCTGATGAATTTTTGGTAGAAGCCTACCAATCCATGGAAGCTCCTCACATAAAATGTGCATCTTGGTGTTGGTCATTTGATAATAGCCTTCACTTTCTCAAGGTCCAGTTTAAGTCCTTTTGAAACTACAAAACCCAAGTACACCAATTATCGCTGCATGAATGTACACTTCTTCAGGTTTATCAATAGTTTATCTCCCTTCAAGCACCGTAGTATTGTCCTCACATGTTCAACATGCTCTATTCTACTCGTGCTAAAAATCAGTATATCATCCAAATATACAACCACAAATTTACCCAAAAATGGCTTCAAGACTTCGTTCATCAGTCTCATGAATGTTAGTTCAAACGACATCACTAAGCATTCAAACAATCCATCTTTCGTCTTGAATGTAGTCTTCCACTCACCACCTTCTCTAATTCTAATTTGTTGATAACCACTCTTCAAATCATTTTTTATAAAATATTTCGAACCACTCAAGCAATCCATAAGGTCATCCATTCTTGGTAATGGAAATCGATACTTGATAGTGATCTTGTTTATAGCACGTGAATTAGTATGCATTCACCATTCCCTTGTTTTCTTTGGAGTCAATTGTAATGTTGGTACTACACAATGACTTAGGATTTCTCTAATCAGTCCTCTATCAAGCATATGTTGCACTTGTCTATTCACATCTTCACTATCTACGTGATTCATCCTGTAAGGCGCTTTATTAGGTAAACTCGATATGGGCATTAAATCAATTTGATGAGAAATACTTCTCACTGGAGGCAATCCCTTTGGCAGATTATTAGCAATAATCTCCTTATATTAATCCATCAACAACTTTATTTATGTAGGTACAACATTTGGCTTCTCTACACTTTTCACTTCTTTCGAAATCACTGCTAAACAGAATGTTGATTTTCTTTCTTCCTGTAAGAATTCTTTAGCAGAACATAGTGTGATTCTATTGTTACTCATGTTTATATCAGCACAATTTCTTGTTTTTGCTATTGTATTCTCCATCATTGGTGTTAATTTATATCGTTGTCCATCTTTCTTGAAATCAAATGTGTTTTCCTTACCATCATGGTGAAATTTTCGATCAAATAAACATGGTCTTCCCAACAGTATGTGGCATGCATCCATCTCAATCACGTCACATAACACTTGCTCCTGAAAACTCCCTATTTGAAAACTCAATAAAAATTGCTCATTCATAGTCACATGTCCCTTGTTCAACCAAGAAACATAATAAGGGTTCGAATGGTTCAACCTCGTCAAGTTCAATTTGTTCATGACTTCAGTGGATACCAAATTTTTTGTACTTCCTCCATCTATAATCAGGTTACAACATTTTCCTTGAACCTTACATTTTGTTTTAAAAACTTTCTTTTGTTGTTCTAGTTCCTTTGCCTCTTTTTGTTTAGATTTAAGGAACACCCTTCGGAACAACAAATTATGACCTTGTTCTTGTTGAAGAACAACCACATTTTCTCCAACTACTGAAGCTTCGTCAGCCTGTGTGACTTGTGTTCGTGCTTCACCTCTTCTCCCTGAAGTTTTCATTTCTGGACATTCTGACTTCTTGTGTCCCTCTACACCACAGTGATAACAAGTAATTACATACCTGCCCTTCCCTTTTCCGGATCCTCCTCTGTCTCTTCCATCATTACTTCCTCCTCTACCACCTTGACCACTGGCAGATTCTTCTTCCTTTTCGCTTCCTTTAGCCGTCCATGTTTTACCTCATCCTTTAGAACCTCTTCCTCTACCTCTAGGTTGTGTTTTCCTATCAATATTTTATTCCACCTTTAGGGAAACTTTATAAGCTTCATCAACAATGCATAAATAGTGTGTACTCATTTCATCTTGAATTAAATACGTTAGCCCATTTACATACCTTGCAACTCATTGGAATTCTGGTTCTTTGAGGCATGCTCTGAGTGATAGCCTAAAGAACTCTTCAGTGTATTTGCGAACAAATGTCTCCCTTTGTTTGAGGTTTTGGACTTGTCGAAACAAATTCTATTGGTAATCAACAGAAAGAAATTTCTCTTTAATCTTGGTAACCATCTTCCTCCAAGTTCTAATTTACTGCAATTGATTATTCACTCTATCCTTCTGCAGCATATCCCACCATAGTGTTGCATGGCCTTTTAGTTTTGTAACAAAAAATCTTACCTGATTTGGATCTTGAACATTTTCATACTCAAAGTATCTTTCGGGTTCTCCAATCCATTCAATGAGAATATCAACTCTCATACTACCGCCATAACAGGAAACCTCAACCTTTGCACTACCCTTGTTACTCAAATACGAAATCAACCTAACTGTTGGGTCTCTTTCATCACCATCATGTTCGTCTTCAATTTCTTCTTTTGGTTCTAAGCATACTTCACCATCTCCATTCCTACGATTCTCCAATTCCTCTATTCTTCTTCTCAAATCTTTTAGTTCTCGATTTCATGCACCCCCTCTTCCTGTTGCTCTCCTTCGCGACAACATTCCTCCAAATTGTATGTGTCTTACCAACATCCATATACCTCACACTGGTTCTATAACCCAACTTATCCTTCAGTACTCTTGTTGAGCGACTACCACGAACATGTATTTTGTACCTTGTCTCACAGAAGCAGACTGGTGCCAATCCCAGAGCAGAATCGGGCTCTTATACCAACTGATATAGGGAGGCTCGCTGAAACACACAAATAGTTACAACACACACCCTGCTACAGAATACACAGTGGAAAAGCAAAACATAAATACTTTTTCCAAATAATAAGGAAATCAAATGGAAACTAAAACACCAGAAAACCCATGAATTTCAACACCATTTGTTTATTGATTCAATGCAGATAATGGATTTTTCTATATTACATCATGTATGGGCTAAGAGACAGCCACAAATTGTGCTTGCGTGGCTAAAAACCACTACGAAGTCATCCAGAAGGTAATAGTATACGTGTATGGTTTGGGTTTTTGTTTTTCCCTTCTTGCATGCTTGCCCAACCTGGAATATTTCTCTCCATTCTACCTTCCATGATTTTCTTACTTCGTGGTTCACCAACCCTTTCAAAATCGCATTCCATTTATTTTTAAAACTCTTCCCTTCACCTCTGAATCGATTCGCCTTCCATGCCAAGAATGAGTAGTTAGCCAAACTTCCTTTGGCTTCAGATTGTTTGCCTTCTTCTTGATGTTAACAGTCTCCCTTTTTAGCGTCAAATCCTGGACCTAACCATAGCTGAGACTCAACACATTTTGTTGTCCGCGTGGAAAGTCAACAAGTGATGTAACAACATTTTCGTAGGAGGAAATTCAATTTTCAATGAAATCCATATTCAGCATGAGTTTCAACACGGGTTTCAGCACGAGCTTCAACATACACAAGAGTAGTTGCAGAAGTAATCAACAATTTAAATTTACAACACACTAACTAAATAAAATGGACCATGTTATCCCCATTTTGTGGATAAATAAGGAGATTATGTCTAGAGTCCCTCAGGTTGCAGATATGGAGTGTCGAGAAGACTACATGGCCAATAGTACCCTTTTGCACAGTTGGAAACCCCTCTCACCACCACAAATGGTCACAGATTTGTAGATGGCATCCACCACATCAGTTGGCTTCTAGAAGGATGTGGGCCTTGATCCATGAGGTACAAGTCAATATTATGGTGAGCATCATTTCAATATTTAAGCCATTTTAGTATGTTGTATCTTATATTGCTCTAGATTTCATGATATATGCTTGGACATTATGCCTTTTTCCATGCTTCACATCGGTGGTTAACATTATTCCCTAGTAAGTGGTTTTACTTGGGGATGGGTTTGCTACTAGGAACTCCCTTAAAGAGCCATCGTACCATTCCCAACCATACTTACCATTTTCCATCATTGTTCCCTTCCATTTCCTTATCTCTTGGGATTTTAGGGTGTATTGACCCAACAAGGGGTTGTCCCTCATTCTATGGGAAGAAGGGTCTAAAGGCCCAAAGGGTTTGATGTTGGGTAAAATATAAAAGCCTTGTATGAACCTTCTATATGCTTTGCCCAGGGATCACCCAAGAAAGCAGTGAAACACTTATCTTTGACTAAAGGGGGCCCACAATATAATAAAGAATGTTTAAAGGGTTAGTTGAAGGATAGGAGGTCTCATCACGAGTTGACCTATCACCTCCATGAATATCTAGTGGTATGACATTGCCATCATATGGTCACCAAACCAAGGTAATGACTCTCAGTTTCATGATCGAGAGAAAGTGGGTCTCATCACGAGCCAACCTTCTCATTTCCACTAGGTCTTTGTGGGTGACATTTCCATTATTGACACACCACGCCAGCGCAGTGACCTTCAACCTTTCCTTAAAATTATGAAAGAATAAAATAATGGGAAATAATGGGCTTGGAAAAAGTGCATTGAGGACAAAGGTACCACACACCCTCTACAAAGGCAACCATGAATGAGACACTACGACTCCTTGTATGTCATGAGCCCTATCCCCATTGAGTCTTGACCCCAACCACTTCACCCACTTTACATGGCTTAGAGAGGGATCTCTTGGAAACTCTCCTTGACCTAGGGAAAGATATACCCAATAGGACACCTCGCCAACCCTCCCATATTCAAGCTTGACAAGTCAAATAGTGTTGTTGAGCAATTAATTGTTTGATATAGTGATCTTTGATGCACATGCTTAGGTGGCTCATTTATTGATTGGATTCACTTATCATGATGTTCCGACTTGAGATCCTTGGAGGGCGTGCTCATTTGTCTTTGCAGGACCTAGTTGGTGGAAAGTTTTGGGAGAACAAGCCTAGCTTGGGCTTCCATGGGGATGCAAGCCCACAGGTTGGATGCCAAGGGTCCACATGTCGGATCATGGAGATGAAGGATTGAAGACCTAGAAGATGATGTGGAAGACCTAGCCCATCCCTCACATGTCAAACGTTTTTCTTAGGAAGGGAAAAACGTCTTATTTTTTAGTTTGACGTCATACTTGGGGGCTAGCGTTTGGTGGTGGTGTTACCACTCATTGACACATGGACGTTTTGAGGAGGATGAGGCCTTGTCCATGAGGATATTGCATAGATGCTTGACATGTGGCATTTGAAGGCCTACCATAGCTTCTCCAACACCAACGTTTTGTCCCAAGCAACAAAACGTCCCCTAAAGGGGTGACGTCCATGCAAATTAGGGTTTTATTTGTGCAAAAGAGAAATTTTAAATGAATTGTTTAATATTACTTTTTTAAAGGAGGAAAGATTAGGGTTGTTGACCCCTAGTCTTGTGGTTTACCCCTTAATATATGGACAAGTCACCTTGGTGACATTTTGTATAAATAAGAGATCACAACATCTTATTTGGACATAACTCTCCCTCTTGTGAGAAGACTTGATTTGAAATTTTCACTACACTTGGCTTATTTTGTCTCTTGTTGACTTTTTTTATGGCTATATTGATGAATGGTTGATGGAGGAGTGAGGTGCTAGCCTTGTATGAATGGTTTCTAGCTTTTATGGTGGATTGTCTTAGCATCTTTCTTGATTTTGGTATGGTCTTCTACTCTTATCCTATCATTTTTTCAAGTCAAGGATTGTTGTGCTAGGAGATAAGTGGGAAGTAAGATTATTTACACCCCCACTCTAGTCTCCATCATTTATTGCTTGAATTGCATTGATGTTGCAAAGGTTTGTTTGAGGAAGTGATAGGATTTGCACCCCTCATTATCAAACCCTAACTAGATAAACTTGCCTTGGGAAGTAATAGGATTTACACCCCTAAGGAAGTAGCATCTCTAGTTCATGTACTTGACTCCATTAACCCAATATTTAAAGGCACTAGTCATTTCTTTTTTGCATTGGAGATATAAAATCATTGCCTTGGTAAACGTGAAATTTTGTCTTTTGAAAGATCTCTTGCTTGAAGTTGGTTTGCCACATTGAGAGGGCTCTTCCCCTACTAGGGAATCCCCTCTCTCCCACTACTTTAATTGTTGTTACAAAATTTAACCTACAACCATTAGGGTTGCATAACCTTAGCTGCTAACTCCCTCTTATCTCACAAACTAACCCTAAGAATTCTCTCTAACTTCAGTCACCTAGTCTACTAATTAGGGCAAAATTTTTGGGCTAGTTCTTGGCACTTTTATGTGGTTGATTTTTTTTCTGAATTCCATTGAATCCTACATACATAAGGCTGACATTTTCTACATAAAATACATGTTATAGAAGCTTGTTTTATTCAGCCTCAAAGTGCCATATCTAAGTCATAATTGATTGCCTAATTCATTGATAGTATCATTGATTGATCTTATGCTTTTACATGCTGATTCAGAATTCTTTATTTGCTAATATAAATTGTTAAATGTTGTAGAAAATTAGGGACAAAAATCCTAACTTGTTGATCCATACTAACATATATCATTGCAAGGTGTCGTTATTTGTGTCTCGGGAAGGTACAATCATCTGGAGAAGTAATTCACCTTTGGGGAAACAATCACTTGAATTAAAAGGCATCTCTTTCCACTTCTCATTCCACTTATATTTGACTTCTAGGGGTTCCACTTTCATCATCCATCCATCTACATCTCATTCCCCCTAGGGTCACCAGGATCGCCTCCCTAGAGTGACCTAGTCACCCTTGAAGTGAGGGGCCTACATCGAGGTGGCATTAGGTGTAGGATTTCCTAGTTTTAGCACTTGCTTTTATGGTTGGGTTGGCATTTTCCCAACCTACAACTTGTGCTATAAAATACCACTAGCACAGTCATTATTCAACTTATTAGTTATTTGCATAATAGAATTATTTTTGGGTGATGTGGATTGCTCGAGCCCAAGGATGGTCCTACATAAGCAAACTAGGTTGTTAATTACATGAGATACAAAGTTGTTTTTCATTTTAGAAGAGGAAAATAATGTCAATTTCTAACTTAGCTCATTTAATTTAAAATTAGAGATCATTGTCATTCCCATGAGGTGTTATTTAACACTTTGGATTGAAATCAATGGTTGGTGTAGAATTAGGTGTAGGATGTTATCTTGTGATAAACTCTTCATGCCTTAGGAAGAGGAGCCACATCCCTACAAATCCCATAGGAGAATGAAATTTTACTTAGAAGAGTAAATTGGGGTTGTTGTGGACATGAGATACGTAGTTTCTTTTCTCATGAACGTTATTTTATCCCTACACTAAACCTTAAGAGAAAACTAGGGTTGTTAAGGACACGAGATGCCAAGTTTTTTTTCTAATCAATGTTATCTTAATCCTATGTATTAAACTTTAAGAGAAAGAGGTCAGTAGTGAGACATAGAAATGGGTAGAGGTTCAAGATATTTGAATCTTAGGAATGCTAGAATATAACACTCAAATAATGTTATGTAATACACATGTTAAAATGTGGCTAAGCATGTCAGTGTTCTTTTCCAATGCAACCAACTACTATTAGTTGTAAGCTTATGTAGGCATCCTTATCTGCATAGTTGTGACAAATATATTTTACTAACAATGGGTCTCTTCCATTGTTATATATAGTATACATTCTCTTGTATTTGATATACAACAAATCTAATAGATTAATTCCATTCTCTCTTGTAGAAGTTTTTTTTTGGTTTTGAAGTAGTTTATATTCATGGGATGTTCTTTTAAACATCTTCATGGTATCATAGCTTTCTCTGCAAACCCCTTCTCATTATTTTTAGAGATATTGTGAGGAAGACAAGATCTGGTATCGCAAATTGTATGGGAGTGTTTGCACATATCTTTTTAGATCTCATCTACTCTACTTCATGGATTGATCCATATCATTAGGTTTGTATTATTTAAGTGATGTTCCACAACTTATATCAATTTTGTGCATATTTGTTGGTTCAAGGCATTGTTATGTCATCAGGTATCCAACTGCGATGCTTTAATATTACCATTTGGATATTTTCCTAGGAATATTACTCGTTTGGATAGCATTTAAAAGTAAATATATTTATTTGATATCCATTTAACTTTGTGGTTGGATTCCTAAGTCACTATCATATGAAATCTTGCTAAAGAATTTTAGAAGTAGGCTTGTATAAATTTGAATCTCCAAATCATAGTATCTCTTTATTTCTGAGACAATTTATGGTTGTGTGCTTATGATATGATCTGACATGAGGAGTGTTTTGAGAACATGTTGATGGATTTTTTTATAAAATTTAGCATGCTATTTGTGTGATGTCTTCAATCACAACCATCTCATTTCCCAATGTTCGAGGATGAGTTGCACTTTTTCACACAATTCTCTCCTACATCTCTAAATCGACCATTGTAGAAAATATTCAAATAAATTCATAAATTTTGATTGTGGCTTTTTTCTCTTTGTTGGACCCTGCCAACACTCAAATATAATTACACAAACCTTAGATCTGTAAGATCAAATATTTGATCTTCTCATCCACACTCAGATTTACACATCTAACATAATTTACACATTACAAACATAGATCTAGTGTTTTTGTTTTTTTTGTAGTCTCTATTGATAAAATCGCAGAATCAAGGAATGTTGAGCTCCTAAGTCCCCATAATTATCACACATGGAAACTCAATATGCAATAGTTGTTGTGATATAAAGGGATTTGGCAATTGTCAATTGAGGCTCAACTAGTGTTTACCAAGGAAATCGAGATATTTTCCTATCGAAACAAACTTGATGAAGCTATGGGTTTGATTGGCTTGCATGTTTGAGATAGTTTGTTGTTTCATATGGTGAATGTAAAGCTCCAAAATAAAGTTGGGACAAGTTGACTTCTTTATTTGGTAACTTCAATGATCGAGCATTATAGTTGGAAGCATAATTGTCATTTCTTGTACCTGATGAGCATGCGTCCTTTAAATATTATCTTGTGAAATTCAAGTTATTGTTCGCACAAATGGAAGGGTGTGGAAAAGAAAAAAAAAATGATGAGTACATTTTCTTGATTCTATCCAAGATAAAAGATCCTTTTAGCTATTTATTCTATGATTTACTCCACTATGGATGCACTTGGAGATGAGTTTAAAATTCCCACTTTTGAGCTTTTATGTGAGCATCTTCTGAGGGAATAGTCTAAGATTATGCAATTAGATGCTCTTTCTGGATTTAAGAATTAGAGTTGTATGGATCATACCTCCAATGGTAAGCACAAAACTTGGTATAAACAAAAGAAATATTATACTCAAGTTGGTAGGTCTCCAACCAAGCCTCAATAGAAAAAACAAATATGTTTCTCCATCTTCCATGTTTGGTGAGTCTTCCTCCAAGACAATGAAAAAGAAGTCAAGCGAAACCTATAGTTTTTGTGGTGTACTTGTGCATGATGAATCCAAATGTTGGCTAAAAATAGAAGCTTTGAATGAATCCATGCAACAACATAAATTTAAGTGCCTAAAACTTCATCTAGTAAATGGAATGCTTTATCTGCTCAAGATTAATATGCATCTTTAGACAATTGGATATTGATTATGGTGCATCACACCATATGACTTATTGTCGTGAGTTGATTCCTTCTACATCTGATTGTAGAATTTCACAAATTGTAGGTGGAGATTCTACACAATTTGATGTTTTGGGATCATGCACCGTGCAGTTAGTTGATGGTGCATCAATGATGTTTTCATTATTCCTAACATATCTACCATTCTACTCTCTATTCATCAGATATATCATTCTAGTGATGGGAAAACATTAGATTTTTCTCCTAATGATGTATTCATTCAAGAACTATAGAATCTAGACATCATTGTTGCTTCTGGAAGAGTTTATCATAGTTCCTGAGTGTACATGTTTTCTTATTTTAAGCCTTTCTCAGTTTCTTCTTTGATTGCATGTGTTGATTCTTTTAGTATACTTTGGCATGAAATATTTGGACATATAAACTATAGGTATTTGCAGTAGTTCAACAAAAAAAAAATAGTGCTTGCTCTTCCTAAATGTTCTTGCACTAATGGAGTTTTTCTAGGTTGTGTTCTGGGAAAACAACATCAAGATCTTTTTCCTAAAGGTAAGGTGTTGTGTGCTACCACACCTTTTGAATTGGTACATGGTGAGCTCATGTCATTTCCGACTCGTTCATTTTAAGGGGTTAAGTATGCACTCACTTTTATTGATGACTTCTCACACCATTCTTGGGTGAACTTTTTTAAGTACAAGAGTGAGGTGTTTGCTACTTTTAAAACCTTCAAGGCTTTTGTTGAGAAGAAATCATCTCTTTCTATCAAGAAACTATGCATTAATAATGGGGGGAGTATGTCAATCAAGAATTCAAGGATTTTTGTAAAGAACATGGCATTTGGCATCAACACTATGTTCCCTACACCCCTTAGCAAAATGGAATTGTTGAAAGAAAGAACTAGACACTAAAAAGAGATGGAAATTTGCATTATTTAGTCCAAGAACATTGCACTTTCTTTCTGGGTTGACACAGTGAATTGTGCCAATTAAATTCAGAATTAGATGCCTCATAAAGCAGTTTTGCATATGTCTCCATAGGAAAATTGGACCTATTATCCCCAATTTCTAGGGATAACTAAGGAGATGATGTCTAGAGCCCCCCATGTTGCAAACATGGAGTAGTGAGAGGTAAATCAGCAAGCAGAGCCCTTCACTCACCTCACATCACCATCTATTTGATGGCAGTAGAGTTCACCACACCTAGCTTGGATCACAGAGGATGACAGTTCTTGCTCCATGAGATAACAAGTCTAGTGTTGTCGTAAGTTTCATTTTAATAAATGAAGCATTTGAAGATGTTGCAAAAGGTCCTTTCTTGATTTTGAAAACATTTTCTTTGAATTATGCCTTTTGCCTCATTTCACCTTGGTGGTTGACATGTCGTCCTAGAAAGTGGATCACCCTCGGGGATACGGTTGGTATTGGGGGGTCTCCTTGAAGAATCAGTGTATCGCTCTCGTTCATACTCACCATTTTCCACACTCATTTCCCTTTGTTTCCTTATCTTTTGGGTTTTTGGGCATTATTGACCCAAGAAGGGCTTGTACCTCATTTCATGGGAAGAGTGGTTAACGACCTACAGGTAGATTGTAACTGTTATAAAATAATAAGAAACTAATGATGAAAAGAAATTAAACACAACAAATAAGGACCATCAAAATCTGGTCCAACTTGAGCTCTACTTACTTGGTGCTCACCCTAGTCCCAAATTAATGCTAAATCTTGGAAACCCTAAAAGGGGGACCCTCAAATTGAAAATTATAAATGAAAGCAGGGATTGGAAATATGGAAAAAGGGGGTTTGTAAAAAGGTGGCACACAAATAGTTGGTAACTCAAGAGCAAGTGCACCCTCAACAAAGGCGCCCATAAATGAGACGATATGAGCCCTTGTATGTCAAGAAACCCCGTGCCCAAAAGTTACACCCCCATCCACTTCACACTCTCTTACATGACTTAGAAAGGGTATTTTTGGGAAACACTCCTTTACTTGGGGAATTATCTACCCAATAGGTCACCATGACAACCCTCCCATACTTAAATTTGGCAAGTTATATAAGGTCTTTGAACATTTTCTTATTTTGAAAAGGGGGGATTAGGTGCACATGTTTGGGTGGTTCTTTTATTATATATGGCTTAATTGGAATGATATGTGTAACTTGTGGACCCTTGGAGGGAGAATATATTTATCTTTGCAGGGATTTTCTGGATGGAAGTCTTTTCATGAAGGCACAAGGTCACTTGGACCTTCATTGGGGCATGAATCCCACAGGTTGGATGATGCACCCGTTCTCTTTGGACACATGGGAGAGGGAATGTTTCTTTTGGAGGCACATAGAGACCATGAGGAGATAACATTCCATCCCCTTGCACCCAAATGTTTGCCTTTGGAGGCCCAAGACATCATCTCCTAGGCCCTAGACGTCACATGGGATTAGGGTTTTCGATGGGGATCTCATGGTTGATGGTGATGTGACATGGTTTGATGGAGAGAGAGACACTTGCATTGCAATATACCACTTGATGACTAGACATGATGCCTTCATAGGCCCATCGACTTCACTTGGGAGGCAAAATGTCTCTCCTAGAGGCCTTACGTCACCCTTTAGGGCATGATGTCATCCCTAAAAGGGGATTTTCTTTATGTAATTTTGAATTTTAAGTTGTAAATGGAAAATACAGGAGTTTGGCCTCCCTAATTTGTGGTTGACTTTAGGTAAGTGGAAAAATTGGTTTTACAAGACCTTGTATAAATAAAGGTCTTGTCATTTTTCATTTTGATCATAACTCAATTGAGAATTACATATTTCATAGATGAAATTTTGTCCCTACTTGGGAATTTTTCTCTATCTCTCTTGAATCTCTCTTTGTGATGCTAGTACTTGTCTATTGGTGAAGAAAATCAAGGTGTTATCTCTTGGATGCTTGTTCTTGGTATTTTTGGTGGAATATTCTTGATAAAGAAGGGTTTCTTCATGCTATTCTTGAAATTGGTAAGGAATTTTTGCATCTATTGTATTGTTTCTTCTTGTTTCAAGCTTTAATTTGTTTAAAAACTTGGAGGAGTATAAGGGAATACACCCTCCATCAAGTCTACTTTTTTTCCATTGAATAAGCTACTTTGCAAAGGTTTCTATAATGAGTAAAAGGGCTTACACCCTAGTAGATTTACCTTGCTAGGTTTGTTTGCTTTAGGGAGTAAAAAGGATTACACCCCTAGAGAAGTAATAAACCTAGATTTTACACAAGAGACTCCATTTCCCAATTGATTAAGCACTAGTCTAACTTGCATTGGAGATATAAAATCATTGCATTGGTATACATGAAATGTTGAGATATTGCTTTGTCTGAGTTGGAATTGATTCTATATGCTATAAGTTTCCTTGTTCCCTAAGGGTGTTTTATTTAGCCAAATAATTCTCTTTTTTGTTAAAAAATAATGATACAACCATTAGGGATGCAGTAAAACTCATCTTCTTTCGATCTTTATTCATTATTCTATCGTTGAAATTCACTTGTAAACCTTGATGATTGTTCTACTAGTTATTGGCTAATTTTTGGGTGGTTTACTTGTTGATTTATGTGGTTAGAATTTATTGTTGTAGAAATTTTTTGCTACATCCATTTGGTTGTCATAAAAACTTGTTGATAACATCATATAACACCCCTTCAAACATCACCAAAGTCTTGCTTCATTAATTGGAAGTTTAACTAGTTATTGCTAGCTTTGTTTCCATCATCTTATACTTGATTTTGGTGGTTAGATTTGTGGTTATTGATATCATTTGTTGTTGATTTATAAATTCATATATTGCTGCAATTTGGGACAGCAAGTATTCTTTCTTGATCCCCTTTGATTAAAGGCTATTTTTATCATTGTTTGTCTTGTTCTAGGCAAGGCTAACATTGTTTTGCAGGTATTCAACACTTGGAAACCATTTTCCCTCTCACAAGACTCATCTTCAAGTCTTTCTTCCTCTTAAATTTTTACCTATAGGGGTGATCATTCATCATCATCTCACTTTCCGTCTCAATCCCCCTAGGGTCACTGAGATTCCCCCCTTGTGGTGATTTCATCATCACTAAAGTGAGGGGAGTGTTTATCTAGGGTAACAGTGGGTAGGTAGTCTCGTAGTTGTCTCACCTTTGTGACTTGGGTTGGGATTTTCCCGAGCTACAATTTGTGTGATAACAAGACCGATGTTAAGCATGATGTATCTATGTTTAGGGTATTTGGTAGTCCAGTGTGGGCCTTAATTATATGTGAGAAGCACAAAGCTATGGAGAAGAATAGTCAACCACTAATATTTGTTGGTTATTATGAGGATATGAAGGCATATAGGTTATATTGTCATATTTCTAAAGATGTCTTGTCCCAAATGGTTTTCCATTTTGATGAGAGATTCAACCCCACATTGTCTCCTACTCCTCCCATAGATTGTAATGTTTATGATGGTGCAGATCATGCTAACAATTTGTTTTTGCAGAACAAGAATATGATGAAAAATATTTTTTTGCAAATCGCATCGTTGAATATGAAAATTAACGAGAGGAAAATCTACCATCATCACCAACAGAACATGATCATCTTGAATAATAACAACTTCATCAAGACATAATTTGAGGAGGATATTTTGTGAGTGAAAGAGAACTAACAAGTATGGCTATGAGCCAACTTATTTTCATTATTTTTCCTATGATCATGACCATACTCCATCACAAACAACTGGTATCTCTTTTTTGAGTCATGCCATTTCAAATTATCCACAATAATTTTCTGATGTTGTTGGGATACTCGAATGGGATTCTACCATGACAAAGAAGTATTCCTCCTTATTGAAGAATCACACATGAAATCTCATTCCTCTTCCTAAGGGATGAAAAGCTAGTTCATTGTAAATGGATCTACAAAACCAAATATCCAATAGAGGGCTTTGTTGACAAGCATAAGGCACATTTTGTGGCCAATGGATTTTCACAACTTGAAGGGATTGATTATTCCAAGACCTTTGCCATTGTTGCTAAGATGAATTCCATATGACTTGTGTTTTCTCTTGTTGCCTCTCAAGGTTGGTTAATATACTAGATGGATGTGAAGATCATTTTTTTGCATGGTGATTTACATGAGGAAATATGCATGGAAGCCTCCTAGTTTTGTGTAGGATTATTCTCTTGTTTGCAGGCTTCGACGTTCATTATATAGTCTCAAACAAGCTCCTTGAGATTGGTATGGGAAGATGGATAGTTTATGATTAATTCAAGGTTCAATCTTTGTATTTCGATCATGTGGTTTACACTCGAAGGCGAGGCACTGATTTCTTGATTCTGGTTTTATATGTGGACACCTTAATTCTCACAGAGATTTCTTTATCCATGATTAAGAGTGTTTAGCAAACATTGATGGAATAGTTTGAGATGATAGATATATGTTTTCTGCATTATTTTCTTGGTAGGTTATTCAATCTTTAGAAGGGATCTCCATTTTTCAACAAAAGTGTGCACTTGATTTACTTTGGTTCTTTGGCATGGCTGATTGCAAGCCTACACCTACTCTATTTTAGTTAGGTGTTATTGTTTCTGTGAGTTTCTCTTCACCGTTTGTTAATCCTTCACTGTATCAGCAATTGGTTGGGATTATATTGTATTCGACTCATACATGTCTTAACATTTCTTTTGTATTTGGATTCGCCTATCGATTCTCTCAAGATCCTCATGAGAATCATTGGAACGCAATGAAGAACATGTTGAGGTACATTCAGGTTACTGTCAACTTTGGCATTCAGTACACCTCTAGTGCTTCTTGTCTTATGGGTTTTAGTGACTCTCATAGGGTTGGTTAAATTGATGATTGAAAGTCCACATCTAGTTGTCTATCACCTTGGCTCCACTCCTATTGCCTGGTATTGCAAGAAACAATCAACAATTTGATTATCTTCTACAAAAGTTGACTATCATGTTGTAGTTCTTGCTAGTTGAGAATTTCTTTGGCTTCAAAAGCTAATGAAAGAGTTTGGCATTCAACATGATCATCCTACTAACCTTTGGTGTGATAATTAGAGTGTCATACACATTTCTCACAACCAGTGGAGCATCAAAAGACAACACACATTAAGATTCACTTGCACTTTATTCGACAACTCATTTGAGGATGGTGCTCTTAGCTTGGAGTATTTTCCTATTGAAGAGCAAGTTGTATACATCTTAACTAAACCTTTAGAATCACCTCATTTTCTCCAGTTACGATCAATGCTTGGAGTGAAGGAATTTTTCCTTGGGTGTCATCTTGAGTCCTCATACCTTCACTTTTTTTATGCCGGTTTCTCTCTTTTAGGTGGGTGTTTTTTTTTCCTACGATTTTTTCTATTTTTCTCCGCTTATGAGAGTTTGTACTTGGGTACCTTTACAAGCCTAGTTTTTGGGACCCATTTTTTTCTTCTTTGTTTACTCCCTATGTTTTATTTCAGAGGGGTGTTAGTGTTCTTTTCTAGTGTAGCCAACTATGGTTAGTTGTAAGCTTATGTAGACATCCTTATCTACCCAATTGTGATAGCTATCTTTTACTAAAACTAGTCTTCTTTTATTATTATATATAATAGACATTCTCATATATTTGATATGCAATATATCTAATAAATCAATTCCATTTTCTCTTATATTTTTTTTAAGTTTTGCAATAGTTTATATACTTGGGATGTTCTTTTAACATCTTCGAAGCATGTGCACATGTAATAGTAGTTAGAAAATCAATTAAGAACTTATGACCACTTTATACAAGTATATTGTATATAACATAAATCTTCCTCTTTTCGAATAAAACATATTTTTGTGTACCTTTCACTATTCATTTGAACATGTTATCACACCTACTACATATGTCAAGGAGAGAGAAATTTTAATTAGTGTAGGAGTCCAGAAATGTTTGACAAAGAAAATGATTATCCATGAAAGAAGGTTGTAATCCAAGTAATATTGAAGATGCCTACATAAAAAAAAATGTGATGCTTGGATTCTAAGAAACAAAATCTCACCAATAGGTTGTAAGTTAAAAGGTGTATTAAAAATCTCTTCATATCGTTTCATGAAGAAGCTAACTAATTTGAAGTCGAAGGAGTTTTATCTTATTTGAAAAAATCGTGAATTTTAGGTGTAAAAAAGTTTAATGGAAAAATTTTCATACTTTGGAAAACTAAAAACAATTATTTTTAATGAAAAAGAAAATTAAAAAACAATTATTTTTAATGAAAAAGAAAATTAAAAAACAATTATTTTTAATGAAAAAGAATCTTTGAATATATGTAAATGGAAAGAAGGAAAAACCAACACCGAAAAGCAAGCAAAGTGGGAGTGGGGAAAATTTTATTATTAGGATAGGTATATATTATGTTAAATTTAGTAAAGAAATTTGGCAAATTTTAGAAAATAATTTGGAGCTAAAGCCCAAAATGCAAAGTTTGCCATACATTAAGCTTAAGAATGTCAAACAAAGAAATAATGGTATATCGTATAAAACAATCTCAAATCATGTCACTATTATTGTTACATTTAAACAATTAATTTCAAATGCATTATTAAATATTATATTTATATTTATATTTAAAAAAAAAAGTGGTTAGGGTTAAATGAAGATTAATGGGATTAATATGCATTGTATTCAATGAACTTTATTAGAAATAGAAACAACATAGAATTTAGTTAAATAACACACAAAATAAGAAATAATTTTCTATTATTGTGGTAAAATAAGGTATATAGCCTAGATTATTAAGATTATGGCCATAAATAACCATAATGGTAAAGTTGCCAAAAAGTGTGACATGTAATACAACATTACAATAATGGATACCAATGTTGAAGGTGAGGAGTTTATGTTTTGAACATGGTTTGGATTCTTGAAAGGTAGTTAGAAGAATGAGAGATTTTCTCTAGTCTTTGACAACCTTTTGTTTTAGAAACTATGGTGATGTTTAAATAGAGGTCTATGAACTGTTTTCAGAGCATTGAAGTTGAGCTCTATGTGTACACACTAGAGAAGAAGCGTAAGCTTATTTTAAAGTTTTGGCATGATCCTATTTCAAGTTTATTCCAAGTTTTTGGTTGTCTTTCAAATTTTTGTATCAATGAAATTTAAGGTAGTTACTTTTCATGCAAGGAAAGCTAGTCTTTGTCACAATAAATAAATAATATAATATATAGACATTAAAATAATAAACAAAAGTAAAATTAAACATTAATGTAATAAAAGGTCATGCCTAAAAGCCATGACTCTTCATAAAACCATAAAGAGAATATATATAAACAAGCCATATCCTTGTAAATTATTTTACAATCAATTATATATAAATATAATGGATTCGGAATAAAATTGTGCATTACAAAACCTATGTATCGTTTACATTGGTATCAGAACTGGTCGCTCGCCAATTACAGTCTCTCCACTCCCACGCATGGGCCTCTCTCCACTCCCCTTCCCATGCACCCCCCCTCTCTCCATAGCCTCACATAACCCTTCCCCTTCCCACGCACCCCCCTCTCTCCAAAGCCTCATGTAACCCTCCCCACCATATCACAGTCTCTCCCCTTCCCATGCACGAACCTCTCTCCAAACCCTCTTGTAACCCTCCCCATCGTATCACAGTCACTCGCCTTCCCACTCCTCCCCACTCCCCTTCCCACTCTCCATCGCACTCTCACGCACCATCCCACAGCCCGCGCACCATTCCACAGTCGCGTCTCCCACAGCCTGCGTCCACCCCACACTTCAACACCATCCCATAGCCCATGCACCATTCCACAGCCGCATCACCCACAGCCCGTGCACCATTCCACAGTCACATTTCCCGCATCCCGCGTCCACCTCACTCCCATGCCATCCCCTCCCATTCGCCATTCCTTTCATCATCCACCCACCATACACCTCCACCCTCCACAGCTTGGCTAACATTCTACCACCGTAAATTACATGCAATTATTTTCAAATAATTAAAAAGGGGATATTCCAAGCAAGATCAAAATTATAGAAAAATACTCACCCCCAAACACTAGAATGATGTCTGAATTAAAAACTCAAGTGGAAAAAATAGACCAAGAGTGTAAAAGCATTAGAAAATCATTTGAAATGTCAATACAAAAAAACTCATGATGAGTTACTAGAATCGAATTACAAAAAGGCTTGGACAATCTAAAACAAGATCTTAAAAATGATATTTTTCAAGAACTCGGGGTTAACCTATAACGAGGTTTGGGAAACTTTAAATGAGAAATAAATGACGATTTGCAACAAAGTTTAGTTGTGATGACACAACATCAAGAAGAAAATCTTAATGAGATTTTAAATGCAATAAAAGGCCAAGGGAACCAACAAGCCACCCAACCACAACCAAGTGACTCAATCAAATTTAACACATCACCCCCACCACTGCTGCCACCACCTCCCTACAATTCAAATTCCCAACCTATATCACAACATCAACCATTAATAAATTATCCTCCCAAAGCCAAATTTGAACTATCAAAATACAATGGAGGCAACAACCAATGCATGGCTTGGTTTAACAAAATTGAAGAATATTTCCATATATATAATATTACAAAAGATGAAAAAAAGGTCAAATACTCGTCCATGTACCTCGAAGGCACTGCATACAATTGGTATCTATGGTGGAAAGGAAGAATTCAGTCATATAATTGAAATTCTTTCAAAAATGATTTTTTTTAAATATTCCAGGGCATCTCGGAAAATGATTTTTTTTCAAAACTGACCATATTACAACAAAAAGGCAGCATAGATGAATTTATGTATCAATGGGAAGCTCTTGACACCCAAGTATTTGGATTATTTGATGGTCAATTACTCCAGTCTTACATAGGTGGTCTCAAACCACATATCCAAGACGAGTTAAGATTACATGAGGTTACTACGATAGAAATAGCAATATGCAAGGCAAAAGCCGCAGAAGAAAAACTAGAAGGCCAATCAAGATTCAACAAGGTTTACTCAAGGAGTGTACCTCAGACCACAGGAAATGACAAATACATACCACCCAATCTATTTGAAGATAGAAGAAGAATTTTGGAGAACCAAAGAATAAAAGAAGGAAAATGTAAACGATGTGGAGAGAAATGGGACCCAAGACATAGGTGTCAGATCGAAGATAACTCAAAAAATGTGTACACTTGTGAAGTAGAAAAAGAAGACGAATCAGACTCAGCAAAATCAATAAATGAAGAAATGGCAAATTTCCAAAATGACGCATCAGAACTCATAGAATACAACACACTAAGAATATCACTTGCAACCATCACACGCATTACCCAACCACAAACTCTCAAATTAAAAGGACATATCAAAAATGATAATGTCACCGTACTAATCAACACTGGAAGTACCCACAATTTCCTCGATATCAAGATTGCAAGGAAACTCAAATTATTTGTATATTCAGTTCCAGATATGAAAGTAATGGTTGCAGACGGAAAAAATAAAATAAATAAATAAATCGGAAATGTCGGAAAATGCCATAAGGTGAAACTCCAAATCCAAGATTTCAATTTGGAATTAGAACTCTACATCGTCCCTCTGGGAGGAGTAGATGTGGTTTTAGGAGTCCAATGGTTACAAAACTTGGGCACATACTCAGTCAATCACCAGGAACATTTCATCCAATTCAAGTGGCAAGGGAAAAGTTATAAATTAGATGGTTTTCAACCTCCACAAACACAGGTTGTGTTGTCACAACAAATGGAAAAAATGCTCTGAAAAGGAGCAACCACATACTTCATCCAATGCCACAACATAGAAATACAAGAATCAGAACAGGATGACTCCAAAACTTCAGACATCCAAGATCTAATTCAAAAACATAAGAAGGTATTTCAAGACCTTCCCGTGGAGTTACCACCTCAAAGAAGAATTGAACATATAATTGAAGTTAAACCAGGATCAAGCCGAGTCAAGGTTAGATCGTACAGATACCCCCATCACCACAAAATAGAAATATAAATATTAGTCCAAGACCTATTAAAATGTGGTTTCATCACGAAAAGCAGAAGTCCATATGCAGCTCCAGTAGTGTTAGTTCGAAAGAAAGATGGGTCTTTCATATTATGCATAGATTACCGAGGGCTGAACAAAATAACAATTAAAAATAAATTTTCCATCCTGTTTATTAATGAAATGTTGGATGAACTTCACGAAGCAAGATATTTTTCAAAACTTGATTTGTTATCTGGGTACTATCATATTAGAGCCAGACTAGAATATGTAACCAAGACTGGCTTCCAGACACACGAAGGACACTACGAAATCAAGGTGATGCCTTTTGGGCTAACTAATGCCCCGCCACTTTCCAAAGGACAATGAATGAATTATTTCACCCATACTTACGGAAACATGTCTTATTCTTCTTCGATGATATCTTAGTGTATAGTAAAACATGGGAGGAGCATATGAAACATTTGGGACAAGTGTTATCTCTTCTGAACGAAAATCAATTCTACGCCAAAATGTCAAAATGTACATTTGGCAAGGAGGAAGTAGAGTACCTTGGTCACATCATATCCAAAAAAGGAGTCAAGGCAGACCCCAAGAAAATCAGGGCAATCACAGAATCGCCAAACCCAAAAACATATCCAAGTTAAGAGGATTTGTACGATTGGCAGGATATTATCGAAGATTCGTCAAGAATTGTGCTCATTTAACTACCCCTCTAACAAATCTCCTTAAGAAAAACTCCTTCCAATGGAATGTGGAAGCACAAAAATGTTTTGAAAACTTAAAAATCATTATGTCCACAACCTCAGTATTAGCAACACCTGACTTCTCCAAACCTTTCATCATCGAGTGTGACGCGTCAGGCTTTGGAATTGGAGCAATATTGATGCAATATGGGCACCCTATAACTTTTGAGAGTAGGAAATTAAATCAAACAGAATGCTTACAATCCACTTAAAACAAGGAAATGCTTTCCATCAAGCATGAATTAACAAAATGGCGCAAATATCTATTGGGAAGTAAGTTCTTGATATGCACAGATCATAACAGTCTCCAGTACTTGTTACAACAAAAAACATTGAACAACAAAAGTGGATAGAGAAAATTGCCACGTTTGATATGGAAATTCTACATAAAAGAGGAAAAGACAACATCGTGGCTGATGGCCTATCACGAAAAGATGAGGAAACACAAGTTTTTGAAATATCAATAGCCATCCCAGAATGATTGGATGAAATCCAAACTGAGTATGCAAAAAACCCAGAGACTTTCTCTATAATCAACAATTTAAATCAATATCCTAAGTTCTAATGGAAAAACGACATCTTATGGTATAAAGGGAGAATCTACTTAAATACCAACTCAAGATTTAAAGCCAAGGTTCTTCAAGAATCTCATGATTTCCCAACTGCGGGTCATGTAGTATTTTTCAAAACATACTATAATGCACGAAGATCATTTTTTTGGAAAGGGATGAGTGCATATATTCGAAAATATGTAGTAGAATGTGATCTTTGTCAAAGGAACAAGAATGAAAATGTGTCGACCCCTGGGTTACTCTACCCATTACACATTCCCAACCAAAAATGGGAAGAAATTTCAATGGATTTCATTGAAGGACTACCCATATCTGACGGAAAAGATAAAATATTAGTAGTAGTAGACAGACTAACTAATCATGCACACTTTATTGGAGTAAGGAAAATAGATTCAACAAAACAAACGGATGAAAAATTTTGTAAAATTATTTACAAACTACATGGGTTCCCTAAGGTTATTGTCAGCGATAGAGATGTCAAATTTAAAGGGAATTTTTGGAGAGAATTTTGCAAACAGATCGGAACCTCTCTCAATATTATCTCATCTTACCACCCTAAAATAGATGGTCAAATAGAAGTCGTCAATAAATGTTTAGAAACCTATCTTCGTTGTTTTATCTCCGACAAACAAAATAAATGGTTTCAATGGTTGCACCTTGTTGAGTGGTGGTATAATTCCACTTATCACACATCAGCTAAAATGAGACCTTTCCAAGCTCTTTATGGTTACGAACCTCCATCATGGAAGGAGTTGGCCACCAGCCCAAGTTGCGTCAGTAAAAGACCATTTAGACGAAAATAAAAAAATGCTTCAGTTACTCAAAGAAAACTTAATAGTTGCAAGGAACCGAATGAAGCAACAAGCGGACCAAAACCGAACAGAAAGAGAGTTCGAAGTAGAAGACTGGGTATTTGTGAGACTTCAACCTTACAAACAGTTATCCCTTAAACAACATGGGAAGAATAAATTGGCTCCAAAATTTTATGGACCATATCAAATAAATAGAAAAATCAGTCATGTAGCTTACCAGTGGGATTTACCAGATAAAAGTCGTATCCACAATGTCTTTCATGTATCATGTCTAAAGAGAGTCTTGGGGCAACAACAAAAGGCACAAACTATACTTCCTATGTTGGATGAGGAAGGAAGAATCATTTTAGAGCCAGAAGCCATTATCGCCACCCGAGAAAAGAAATTACGTTCTCGAGTAATCAAGGAATATCTGATTAAATGGAAAAATCTACCGGAAGAAGACGCTACATGGGAATCAAAGCACTTTCTCCAGTTACATCCTTCCTTACCATTTCTTTGAGGACAAAGCAAAATTTAAGTGAAGGGCAATGTCACAATAAATAAATAATATAATATATAGACATTAAAATAATAAACAAAAGTAAAATTAAACATTAATGTAATAAAAGGTCATAACTAAAAGTCATGACTCTTCATAAAA
>ML841378.1:0-13118 GCA_009831015.1 Picea engelmannii | reverse complement strand
AAAACAATATTTTTATTTTCTATATTAGATGAAAAGTAGGTGAGATTTAAAAAAACACATGAACGGGATGAGGAAAGCTTTAAAAATACAAAACAATATTTTTATTTGTTGTAAAAGATGAAGAGGAGGAAAGATTAAATCAAACATGTGGAATGCATATGATTTTTTTCACTCTTTCATTTAGCTCTCCTTCAAAGAAGTTTTTTATTCTTTCATTATGTTTTTTTATTTAGGTTATTTGGATACTTTCCTTATTCCTAATTCGGCAACAACATTGGTTTTTGTGCATTTATTTTTCACCCAATATTCTCCTACTTTGTTTTTTTGAAGCATGAGAGAAGAGTTATGAGGCCAACATTGTTAAACTTTGCAATGTCACTCCCTAATAATTCGGCAACGACATTGTTTTTTGTTCATTTATTCTCCACCCAACATTCTCCTACTTTGTTGTTTTAAAGCATGAGAGAAGAGTTATGAGGCCAACGTCGTTAAACTTTGCAATGTCACTCCCTCATAAACTATGTTTCTTTGTGTCAAGACTGACGAAATTTCATTACAATTGTTGGGATCATGTCAAGGGGGTTAGCACAATGGTAGGACGCTCCCAACTCATGGTTCAATGGGCTCCTCCCCTACAATCTAAAAGTTCTAGGAGATAGAATACATTCATATTGATGTTATGGACTGTAGAAATAATTTGTAAGAACATATTTAACACCTATAGTCATTGTTTCAACCAAGTGAAAAGATTATATGTAGGGGTTTAATTGCATATAAATCATTTCATTTTTCCTCTATTTGAAAAAAATGTTTTAATTTAGACAAGCTTCCATGCAAACTAGAACTCGGTGAATTACATGTTCTTATCTCCTAACACAATGGTTTCCTAAGGGATGGGGTTCATGGATATATGGCCACAAAAGGTTGAAACTCACTTCCACGTGGATTAGGTAAAAGGGTAGAGCTAAAAAATATGCTTAAGCAACTCAAGACTATTACATAAGGAGCATTTGTGGTGATGGATATCGATGTAAACTAGGAAATGACCAATATTTACAATGCCACTCCATCATAAACTATGTTGTTTTTCATCGATATTGACCAACATTTCATTGTGATTGTTGGGATCATGTCAAGGGGCTCAGTGCAATGGTAGGAATATCTTAACTCATGCTTCAATAAATTTTTCCCCTTGTAATCTAAAAGTTGTAGGAGATGAAGAATATTCATATTAGTGCTTTGGACCTTTTTTTTTTTTTTTTGTAAATCAGTATAGGAAACTATATTACTTATGTAAGTATCATACAAAAATGGTTTCGTTGGTCTACGAAGGGGAAACCAAACCAACCAAACACCTTGTTGTTTTTTCCAGAGTCTAGACCCAAAAGGTGGGGGTATTGATCTGCCAAATAGGAAACTAGACCATCCCTTCCCATTCAATGTTTTTTCCACTAAGTAAAAGAAGATTAAACTTAACACAATTCTAAGACTTACTTACCCAACAAAAAATTGGCCATTTATCCTACTACGTCATGGCCATAGTTTCCTACACTTGGGAAATATATATTTTTTAATAGGAAATACAACTAAGCTAGAGAACCTGGGAATGGTTTATCACTCTGTCTGCTTGAACTTTATTGTCTTCCTTGGGGGAGGCAGTCCTAGTCCTTCGGATTTCAGCTGGTGCGTCATGGTCGTTAGTCGGTGTTATGTCCAGATGATGGACATACCTCAAGTACAAGTGGAACTGGGTAGCTAGCCTCTCATGTTTACTATGTTAATGTTTCTATATTTCCACCAATAGTTTAACAATGGTCTCCAACCCGCTAACTCGACGTTGGATTTCCTCCAACATCGAATTCATCTCTCGATGGTCCTCCATGTGAGTCTCATCTCGGTCATCCTTAACCTTACCTATCATCATCTCAGTGACCCATGCCATCTCCAAATTTCTGTGATAGAGTGTCTCCCTAGTGCGATTGGCCCCTGTGTCTCGAATCCAGTCTACCTCCTTGGCTATCTTATCCATTTCCTTACTACCAAGCTCCACCTTAATCTCCTCCTCCCAGCTTTCCACCGCTTCTTTTCCTTTCTAAGGGACTATAGTTTGGTACATTCTCGTTGCATCCCTTGCAACACTCTCTATCCTCGTCGCTTTCCTCGAGCTTTCCGGTTTGACCTCTCCAAGGGGTCTGCCCTTCCTCGTGGTGTATTTCATTCGTGCCATAGCCCTATTCTTACTTGCCTCTTGACTTCTAAATCCCTCCTGGATCCACCCTCTGCATCTCCCCTTAACAGAGTGGATCTTGGATCTATAACTATCCCAGGAGGCTAAACCCTGCAAGGTGTGGACATGCCTGCAATTATACAGGTTATAACGACTTCTCTCCTGGATACCAGTACCTCCTGATAATCCTTCTAGTAGGTGGTGAATATGAATGCACTGATATCTCGACGGGGCGCTTCGTGCCATTACATGCCCTTTGGCTCTCAACCTGTCGCATCCTTTCCTTCAATCTCTTCTTCCAGTCCTTTTGGGTACGTACCTTTTCCTAGGGGTTGATATCCACTATGGTTTATCCTCCATCACTACTCTCCTTTTCTTCTCATGATTTCCATGAATACGACCTGAACTATCTCCCGATCTTTCCTCTATAACCTTTATGTTGGATTGTACATCCACTCGACTTACCTTGTCCTTCATGTCTAATCTTTGCATGAGATTTGAGGGCCAAGTGTTATGATATTCATATTTCGCTTGTGTCCCAGGACGGGTCATAATGCCCCGTGTAAGCCTCGATGTGACTATTGTTCCAAAAGCTGCCATTATGATCTAGTTCTGCTAGGTGTTCGCAGTCGGATTTGAGTTATCCCCTAGGAATTATGGTCCATGTCTCGTCCAGCATATTTTCCAACCGGATCACTCCCTCGTTTGCTAACCTGTCTGCCAATGTGTTTTTCGACCTTCTTGTCCATCTGAATTCTATAGTGAACATGGTTTGCAAGTGCTTCAGAATTATTTGAAGGGTTTGTGCTAGATGTCAGTGTCTTATCACCTTACCAATACCAGTTCCACACTAAAATATTTTTGTTGTGTTGATTACCAGAGTTGAGTCTCCCTCAACTATGACATTTGCATGGCCTTCTCTAATCATAATTTCTAGACCATGTTCCAAAGCTCCAAACTCTGTTGCATTGTTTGTAGTGTTACCTATGCTAGCTACATATAGGTGAATTATTTCCCCCCCATTGTCTCTGATCACTCCACCCGCTCCTGCCTTTCTCGGATTGCCTTTGGACGTGCCATCGAAATTCAGTTTCAGGAACCCTGTCTGAGGCGAGGTCCAGGTCTTGCCTTCACTGTGAATATGCAAGGCGCGAGGGGAAGGTAAGTTGAGGCTCCAATATTTCAATTGTAACCAATGCATAATTCTAAGGTCTTTGGGAGACATCAGGTTTTTTGGACACGTGAAGTTTCTGCTCTGCACTGTCTCCCTTATTTGTGATTTGATAGAATCCTCAACCTTGGAGAACAGGCGACTTTGATTCCTAAATATTCTCCTATTTCTTTCCTTCCAAATTTCTCAGATGACCATCCCCGGCGTTAGCCCCTAGCATAAGTTAACCACTTCATTTTTGTTGTAGTGTTCCTTCCAATTCCTTAGAGTAGCTATAATATCCCCCTTTACCCTATCTGTTTGGCGATACACCATTTCTACCCAGTCCCAAATCTCGGTTGCATAGGTGCACTCATACAGTAGATGGTCTATTGTTTCTTCCTGGACTTCGGAGAGGTGGCACCTTGAGGGTCGATAGAAGCCTCTTTTAGCTAGGTTCTCCCAGGTCAATATTTTCTTATGTAGAATCATCCATTTAAAAAAAATATCTTTGTCCATTGAGGGTAATTCCATAGCTAATCCCAATGAGGTTATGTGTTTCTCTGGGCTTGTTTTGCTATATAGTGTCGAGCTTCATTCAGAGTGAATTCTACCCCATCTTTTCTTCCCCATCGGATTTGGTCCTCCTCATCAGAGATCCAAATTTTCCTTTTTCCCACTTCCTCCTCTATCTCTTTAACCAGCTGAGCGTCCTGAGTTCTATATTGAGTTTGGAAATTGTCCCATATTCTCCATTTCACTATCTCCTCCCTTTATTTCTAACTGAAAAACTCTTATTTTACCTTGCCTTAACATCTCTTGTTTCATACTTTCTTTGTCTTGGTTTTTCAACCAGGGTTCTTTCTGCCAAGCATCCTCCCAAAATCTCGTTGTTTGACCATTCTTAATTTCCCAGAAACTGTGATCCTGGATCCACTTTTTATTTCTCCAGGCTAAGGTCCAAATGGTTGATCCTTCTCCTCTACCTGTGAACCTGATTAGATCTTGAGGGTTAATACCTAGGGCATATTTTTCTTTCCAAAGGTTATCCCATGGCACAGAGTTGTATTTAACCCATCCCCACCAAAGTTTTGCTCCATAAGCATCATTTTTTACTTGTGGGTCTTGTAAACCAAGACCCCCTTTTTTCTTTGGCCAACACAGTTTCTCCCAGGCCACCAGAGCCCATTTCCTCTTATCCTCTGCTCCTCTCCATAAGAAATTTCTCTGGATTGTTATGATTTTTTGTAAAATGCCTTTTGGGGCGGGAAAGACCGACATTAAGTAAGATGGTATCACTTGTAAGATTGCCTTTGTTAGGATTAAACAACCAGCTAAAATAAAGGATCTGTAGGTCCATCTTTTGACCCTCTCTTGCAGCTTGGTGAGGATCCCTTCCCAAGTTATATTCTTACTTGCCTTGTCCGTAAGGAGCACACCCAAATATTTTGTGGGCAAGGTTTTCATCTCAAATCCCAAGATGTTGGAGAGGTTCCTTTGAACACCAATATTCATGTTGAAGAAGTATATCATAGATTTTGAGTGGTTTATTTTTGTCCCTGAGGCTTCTTTGAAATTAGCTAAGATTTTATTGTAAATTGTTGCTTCCTTGGCAGTGGGAATTTCGTGAAGCATAGTGTCATCCACAAATTGTTGATGTGTTGTTTTTGGGCACTCTGCATACAGTCGGAGACATTTTATAGTTCATTATTTCATTGCATCTTGTATGGTTCTGCTTAACCCTTCCATCATAAGAATAAACAAGAAGGGGGACAAAGGATCCCCTTATCTGAGGCCCCTGGAAGGGTAGAAAGGTTTTGTTGGAACTTCGTTAACCAGTAATGAGAAACTAGTTGTAGAAACTAGGTCCATTACCCATTTTATCCAGTGCTTGTCAAATCCAAAGGCTTCCATTGTTTTTTCCATATAGTTACAGCTTAGTTTGTCATATGCTTTGGCAAAATCCAGTTGAATTATCATGCCCGCTTTTTTCCTATTTTTTAGAGTATGAATTATTTCATGGGCTTGAATGATGTTATCCAGAATTTTCCTTCCCTCCACAAATCCTTATTGTTACTTTGAGAAAAGAATGGGGAGTGGGGTTTCAGTCTATTAGCTATAACTTTAGATATTATCTTGTACACTACATTACAAAGGGCTATCGGTCTAAACCTGTCTAGAGTCCTCGCCTCATTTTATTTGGGAATTAAGGTGATCAAAGTGGAGTTCATAGCTTTTAGGATTGAGGCCGAGCATCTTGAATCTTAAACTATTCCATATATATCATATTTAACCACATCCCAACAAGCTTTGAAGAAGTCCACGGTGAAACCATCTGGGCCTGGGGCCTTTCCATTTGGCATTTCCTGGATCGCTTGGTCGACTTCTTCTGGAGAAATAGGTTTTCTTAGATTTATGTTATGCTCCTCGGTTACCAATCTGAGGATATGCCTTAAGATTCTATGGATTGCTTAAGTACGGTCCAGGTTGGGTTATCTAGCTATGTCCTGAAAATGATTAACTAGAGAACTTTCAATGTCCTAGTGGGAGTATCTCTCTATCCCTTCCTGGTCACAGATCTTCAATATTTTATTATGAGTTCTTCTTGCTAAAGTCGATTTGTGGAAGAACTTTGTATTTTTCTCCCCTTCCTTTAACCACTGCACTTTGGATTTCTGTCTCCACATGATCTCCTCTTGTTTACATATTTCCTCCCAATCCTGAATCAATTGGTTCTCCTTTTTTTTCCTCTCCTCATTGTATCCTTCTTGGATACAATGTTCCTAAAGCCAACCCATTTTTTCTTCTAGAAATTTTTTAGCCTGGTCAATATTCTCGAAGACTTCTTTATTCCACTGCTTTAATTTTTCCTTTATGTGTTTTAGTCTTCTTTTAAGTATAAACATTTTTGTCCCCTATTCCTGGATGTTCTCTTTCCACCAAAGCTTGATGTTCTCCTTGAAGGTTGGGTGCTCAAATCCAGAAACTCTCAAATCGGAACGACCTATTTTTTGGGGTTACCTGAAAGTTTGCCTCTAAAAGAACTAGCCAATGGTTCGAGCCCCCCCGTGGGAGAATGCTACCTTCCATAATTATACATTGCATGATTATTGATTCTGAAATTAAGAATATGTCTAATCTCGAGTTCATTTGGTGGTGTAGAGTTATTTTTTTGTTCTAGTTAAACTACCCATTACTAGTTCTGATATCAACTAGCTTTGTTTTTTCAATGAAGGCTGAGAAGACCTATGCATCTATGTCCAGTCTTCGAATACCCCCTTTCTTCTCAACCAAGGTGGCTATTATATTGAAATCACCAGCTAAAATCCATTGAGGGTTCCTATTTCGATCCCTTAGGTTTTCTAGGTCTATGATCATTTTTTTTTATCTTCCAGTAGTTGAGGGCCATAAACATTAGTGCACATGACCTTATCTGGATTCCCTATTACTTGCATAATTACTGATAAATAATGCCTTGTTGCTTCTACCGAGAGAAGGTCCACCTTTTCTGGGTTCCAAAGGGTGAGGATGCCTCCAGCAGCATTTTGACTATCAATATCCAAAACATTGTAGATATTCCATTTTTTCTTACTTATTTGTGCCATCTTCTTTGTTGTACATTTGGTTTCCGGAATAAAACATATATCTCATTTTTCCACTTTTAGTTTATTTTTTAGGATTCTTTGTTTCTTAGGGTTGTTCAGGCCTCTTATATTCCAAGTGATAACCTTCATTTTAAAACATTTGGGGGGAGATAGGGAACAACTTTTTGATCATGCCATAGTTTATCAGAAGCGCTCCTAGTTCCTGCAGGACCACGCTGTTAGATTTTCTCCCCTTCTTCCTTTTTGCTTGCTTTGGTGATTGTTGTTGTTGACTATCTCTCGCCTTGATACCCTAGGTTCCTATTTCTCCATGCATGTGTTTGATTCCTCTTTTTTTTGCTTCCTCCCTCATTAGGAAGAGATACTAAATGTGATCCAGTTGTTATGAAGGTATGTTGTCCATACCTTGTTTTTTCCATTGCTCCAAAATATTATGGAGGTCTATCCCTTCCATTTCTACGATTTCTCTAAGATCTAGATCCTCGATTCCAACCTCGCTCGGTGTCATTTTAGAGTCTCCATCCCCCTCTTGCATTGGGGTGTTTGTGTCTCGATTTCCTTCTTCAATTGAAACTTTGTTGTTACCGAAGGTTTCCTAAGGATTTTGATTCTCCATTGTTTTATTTGTATCCTTCTCTTCGAGCTCCCTTTCCCCTTGCCTTTCTTGTCTCGTATCCCCATCTTGGGTTTGGTTCCCCAGGCCTTCAAAGCTATTTTTTTATTATGGGTTACCATTTGTGGGAGGTTTGCTTTGTCTTCTATTTCCTTTGCCTTTATAATTTGACTGAACAAAACCTTCCTCATCCTGGTTTTGTTTTGTTTTTTCTTGTTCCGTCTTTTTGTTTAACGCACATTCCCTGAGTAGGTGCTCGTGTTCATGATGTCTTATGCATCTAAACGGGATTTGTTCGTAATCTATACTTTGGATCCATTCCTCATCCCTGACTTCTAGACATATTGCTTCCAGAAGTGCCCCCGAGACATCCATCTCTATACAAATTCTTGCAAATGAGGTGTACTTTCGTTTTAAGGTTGCACCTGATGCCTTGAAAAAATTTCCCAGTATGTTTCCTATTGATTCAAAGGTGGACGGTAGCCAGTAGTCCAGCAGTAGGGAGTAGAGCATGAACCAAACTGGCATGCATTTAAAGGTCTCATTTCCGGGGGAAAATTTTCCTTCTAGGGTCTCATATACAGTCCAGTTGAGGCATGGAAATAAGTTCCTCCTTCGACCACCTTGTCTCTAGCTTCTAGATTCATGAATACTGTTGTAAAAAAGCCTTTTGATCCTAGGTGTGGATACACCTCCCCGCTTGGTTTCCATTGATATTTGATCCAGCTGTGCAGGATTTTTTTGGTGGGACATAATCCCATAAACTTGCAGATCAGGGCATGCGCCTTCATCTGCTCTTTATATTCTTGAGTCTGCGAGTCTTCTAGAACCACTCTTGGGATTATCTTCGTGTTTGGTTTGCATGGATTTTTCCCTCCCCCCCCAATTGGGTGTTAGGGCTCAGTCACCTTGCCACGGGACTCTTTTTTCTCCTCTCTTGTTTTTCCTTTTTTTTCTTGTTTATCCTCATTCTTCTTTTCTGACACCGACCCCGAAGTCCCTGTTAGTGGGGACCTTAAACCCTACTCTGTGTGGGCCTTTCCCTCTATCCACCACCGCTTGCGTGTAGGAGGGAGTGTTGCTCCCTCCCCCTTTTATTACCATTTTGCTCGTTGTTGAACCCTGAAACCTGCTAAAATTGGTAAAGGCCTATCCCTCGCTTGCTCCTAGAGTCGAGTATTTCCAAGGGAACTTCATTTTACTACTTTGGACCTTATCAACAATATGTAGGAATGTATTTAACACTTATAGCCATTATTTCAATCAAGTGAAAGATTATATGTAAATACTTAATTACATATAAATCATTTCATTTTTCACTTTATATATATATATTTCATTTTTCATTTCATTTCATTTTTTATTTTTCACTAATTTAAATATTTTCACTATTTTTCCCCTTTAATTTAAAAGTTGTAGGAGATGAACAATATTTATATTAGTGCTTTAGACCTTATCAACAATACGTAAGAATGTATTTAACACTTATAGCCATTATTTCAATCAAGTGAAAAGATTATATGTAAATACTTAATTACATATAAATCATTTCATTTTTCATTAATTCAACAATATGTAGAAATGTATTTAATACTTATAGCCATTAGTTCAATCAAGTGAAAAAATTATATATAAATACTTAATTACATATAAATCATTTCATTTTTTACTAATTAAAAAAAATAAAATTGTTTTAATTTAGACAAACTTCTATGCAAACTAGTACTCAATTGATCACATGTTCCTATCTCTTAACATAATAATTTCCAGTAATGGGTTTCAAAGATAGATGGCCACAAAAGGTTGAACCCCACTTCCACATGGTTAGTTGAAAGAGCATAGATAAAAATATATGCTTAAACGACAAGAGCCTATTACATAAAGAGAATGTTGAGAGGGATACCCATGTAAACTAGGTAGTGACCAATAACAAAACCTCCTAATATGAGGGACCAAGAAAAAGAGGATTTTTTGGGTTTATCATGGATTTTCACATATTTTTTAGTAAAAAAATATAAAAAAATTGTTTTAATTTAGCTTATTTGAAACACACATCAACAGTTAACGGTCTAATAAATCATCAATAACCATATATAAGATTATACTTGAGGATCTTTACTTGCATTCCAACTCTAGTCTTATCCCCGCATAACTGATAAACTCTAGTCTTTTCACCACATACATGATAACCTTTTACTTTAAATAACATTCTAATAAATCATCAATAACCATATATAGAATTATACTTGAGGATCTTTACTTGCATTCCAACTGTAGTCTTTTCACCACATACGTGATAAACTCTAGTCTTTTCACCACATACATGATAACCTTTTACTTTAAATAGGAGAGTCTCATTTACTAAACTCTTGATTTTATCCAAAATCATTGACCAATATTTTTAAGTTTGAGTTTGTCTTTTGTTTCGTGCAAACCAAGGGATCTAGTCCTTAGTGTTATTATCAAAAACATATAGAATGGTTTTTTTTCCTCTTTTATCTATATGTAAGACTAAGAACCCTGCATAATGTTTCAACCGAAGCCATGGAGAAACACATTGGAGATCACTAAAAACATTATTTATTGAACATGGGGATGAAATGAAAGTTATCTCCTTTCCATTACAAGGAAGATTTGAAAGCTCCCAATATTTGCAAATACTCTAATCCGCACAAGTTCTCTTTATTTTCACATCTTTAGGGTAATAATAAGATCTTGGAGGCTTAGAACCAGCTATTTTGTTCATGATTTGAAAAACACAATTTCTAATCAACACTTTCTATGTCTCCCAACCATTCAATGTCCTTATGTCACTTCCCACACCATTCTTGGGCTTTAATGTGAGTGTTAAAAATATCCTTACCATCCCAATGTCTTGATGTGCAATATATGTTGTAGTTAACTTTGTGAAATTCAAAGTTGGCCCACCAAAAACACTTACAAACTTCTTCCATCTTTATATATAAGCATTAATAGAGGGACCCAACATGATGAATAATATACAAGAGTGAGAACAAGCACTTTTGTGTAAAATTGGAATAGCGATCCTAGAAACATAGGTTTGGTAATCCAGTGAAGACTTCCTTATTGAACTTTTCAATAACCATGTCATAAAATATCTTCAAGCATTCTTGGAATGTGAAAGGCATTGTTGGAATGTGAAGGGATTGCCTAATTTAAGTAGTTGTCATGTTGAATTTAGGACTATCTTGGCTATCTAACCAAGCTAGGATGTCTTTATACTAGCTTGGCTATCCAACCAATCTAGGATGTCTTTGAGACTATGTTTGAAGCATTCAGTGTTAACTCATTGAATTATGTGCAACAATTTTAAATAGAAAATATATATACATCTCATCTCATAGTATTAACAAACAATTCAAATCCCTTAGGATTATAAGTTAATAATCGACTTCATGTTTCTAGCCTTTTGAATGGATTTGATTGCTTTGTAATAACTTTTTTATAGATTAAATTCCAATGTTTGATTGAATGCAATAAAAAAATTAAATCACATAAGAAACTTGGTCTTCGAAATTTGTCACCCATGCATGTATTCCATCCATGAATATAATTAAAGTTGCATGGAGTTTTTCCTAGGACATCACAATCATTATTAGCACTTTTAGTTTAACTACGTGTACAATTTTATGACAAAAATTGAAACAATGAAAGAACATTGTTGTGCGCTGCAAGCATTGAAATGGTGGGTGAGTGAAAACCATGCCTCTCCAAAACACCAAAGAATGATCTATTTCAATAAATAAATAAAATATAAATTTGTTTGAGAAAATTTTGAGCCTTTCTATACATTTTGGAACTTGCATCATTAATTTTCTTTGCATGCATGTCAAGTTACATTATGGTCGTGGAGAAGTTGTATGATTGGAACTAGGCCATGAGCTTCTTTCAATGTGTTTGTCAGCACATCTTTTGCAAAATATTTGGTGTTCAGCAAGTTCCACTTTCTTCTTGCTTTGTTTCTTAAAACAATCACTAGCATTTCTGAGATGTTATCAACAATAATAAGTTGTCTTGATGTAACAATGTTTTGTTATGATCGTGCAAGCCAAACTATATCGTTTAGCCTTTTCAGAGTTTTAATTTGAACTTTTTACTTCTAAATTGTAACATTTAAATTAAATCCATTTCTTTATGATTATCATTCCTCTAAAGTACAATATCCCTAGATTTGTTAGGCTAGGATATTAGTGCTTTACTGTGAAAAAATTAATGTTTCTGGTTATGTGCATCTGTCAAACAATTTGCATTCATAAACCCTTATGCTATGATTTGATTGATACTTTCCACAAATGGTTTGCATACATATTATTATTAATCTTTCGTCAAGAACATGTTATGCAATCCAAGTACAAATAAAATAGAAGAGACAATATGTGGTATTTTATTATGAATGAAAATCTGAACACAACAATCTAATGGTTGATATGGTTGTTGCAATACAATCAATAAAAACACACACAAACTCAAGCCAAAAACCTAGAGAATGCCACAACTACCACAAGTGATGACACGTCCTCCAACACACTACAAAAGATGAGATAGGCCTCCTCAAGATGAAGCTCCACTGAAGATCCTAGATGGGTCTTACTCCTTGTTTAGCTAGCGTGGATATTGCACCACTGAAACTAAACTCCAATGGAATGGTTTTGCCCAAAAACCTAACGAAAACCTTGGCTCCAAGAATACTCCAAAGAGATCAATCCAAAAAGATAATCCCAAAGTATTGAAGTGTCACCCCTCCTTTTATTCTTCCTCCATGTCCTTCTAGAACTTTCCCCTTTTGACTAAATCAAACATGACTCTTATTCCCCCTTTTTAATTTTCACTTAAAGAATAAAATCACTTTACTAATGTTTAGCAACTATTAATCTAAAAGTTAATTTCTTATATTTTTAATTAAATGTCACTTTAGAAACATAACATCCCCTAGCTAGGGGACATCAAATAAACCCCATGACTCCCTTTTTCTTCACTAACAAGCCTCGGAAGTCATCTCCAACTACATAACAGGGGAACCCAAAAATAAGGACATAACATAAAATATAAGAGAGACAACTCAAGAAACCATCCCCAACAAAGATAAATAACTATATAAATAAATATTTGTATATTATTATTATTTAACTATTAAATTTATTATTATTTCATTTTTAATTTTGTATAAAATATTATATTAGACATATAATGATATCTACTTATCTCCCTACAAAGATACACAAACTTGAACAAATTAATTATCCAAATCAAAGCATATGATAAGGTAAAGTATTTATTCATTTTAGAAATAATGTTTAATATTTAATTTATCCAACTCTATTGGTTGAAATCCCCTTGCATCCTTGATTTGTGTATATATTTTATTATATCATGTTAAATACACTAGTGTATTCAACTACATTGCACTTTGACATGCCCATATGTAGAATGATATTGTAAACTATTCTTTGTTTGGATAGGAGTGTACCTATGCGAGATCTGTTGGAGATACTTCACACACAC